>CM053785.1:588341408-588571408 GCA_028749045.1 Cupressus sempervirens | reverse complement strand
GAATGTTGCTGAGAAATGCTAAGAATGAATCTGTTATTAGTGTTGTTAGCTGATAATCTCTGGATCCACAAGTGATAACTACTACACGGTATTCATTCCAAGTTTGTAGCTAAACTCAAGTCACTGGAATAGCCTTGGGATATACCATCATGTACCATATGGAAGACAGTGTTGGCCTCTCGTGAATCAAGGCATCTGAGGATAATTGGGTCAAAGGATCATTTTTATAGGATGTCACAGATGATGATGCGCTCAAACGATTGATGGATAAAGTTTTTATTTTGGGTGTTAGATAGGTTAGGTAGTAGGATTTGGGTATAAGTAGCAAGATACAAGGAATAACTAGGAGGATTGAGACCAAGGAATTATCATATGAAGGTTGATCAAGAGAGCTCAAGTATAGAGAATGAAAGACTTTGTCGCATGTTGAGAGATAGAACACTTATATTCATAGTATCAGCTTGTTCATTTTGTATTCTTGGGAGCTATGTATCTTTTCATTTTCATGGTCTAATGGTGCCTTTAGGTTTTCACCAAGAGACCTATTCTTGTCATTTTTTCCTTTGATTTTATCTTTTCTACTGGAAGATGGAGTTGACTCCCAAAAATATGCCAATGTCTTCAATTTAGGATAAATTTCTTCTTTATGGTCATCAATCATAATGCCTTCATAGAGTTCAAAGACTTTTATAGGAGCATCATCATTGGCAAATTAACCAAAGATCGATGGTCCACATTCGTCCCAATCTAATAATTCAAGGTAATTTTAGGGGATATCATCATTAGTGTTGAATGGGCTCTGGTCAAAGGCATATATGTGGGTATTAGATTTAGTGGTATCCTTGGGGTCATGTTTAGGAGTTGGAGGAATTGGATCCAAGAATGTCTTGATCCAAGGTGTAGAGTTGATTTGAGTGATAGGTGCAGTTATAGTAACATCCTTATTCTCCACAACTAGGTTATTAGGGTTGAAAAAGATATTTTCAAGTGCATAAGGACTATCAAGATTGTCAATTTAAGGTTAGGTATCCTTAGATTCCTTTTCATCATTCAAAACATTCATAGTTTCACTCGAGGTTACCCTAGTACTAGGAGGGCCTATTCACAATGGCCTAAATCTGAGCCCCAAACTAGGAGGTCATCCTTTTGCAATGATAGGTTCAATTATTCCTTATCTCTCAAATCCAGGACCACTAAATCCATCATAGCCTTGTTTCTACATAATAGTAAACCCAAGTCCATAGTTGTAAGAAGATATCGAAGTGGGTACTTGTTCTACGTTTGCTTTCTCAATAGAAATGGATGTATTCTCATAGACATGGTCTTCATATAGGCCACCTCTGCTAATGAAATTGATAGAAGTAGAATTTTGTTTACTGATCTTGGGCTATTGTACTTGTAGTAGTTGTGATTTACCACAATATTGGGGAGAAAGTGGTGACTCCCTGATGTGGAATATCTAAGACATAAAGTATTCTCCACACCCTTTGTCTTCAATCTTCATCTTTTCCTTGGCCTTACTAAGAATTATATTAGGGTCCACATATTTAGAGAAGTCTTTGGGTTGTGCTCCATTTTTTGTTGGGACTTGATATGCAGTAGTATCTCTTAGATTAGCACAAAATTGGAAAGGGTCTGGATCACCAAGGATAGTAACTTCCACATTGTTGTAGGCAAAATTTAGACATTGATAATATGTAGAAGGCACTACTTTCATAGCATGAATCCAAGGACATTCTAGTATCATGTTACAATTCATTTTGATATCTAGGACCTAGAATAATGTTTTCTCAGCAGTGGGACCAAATCTAATAAGTAATATGATAACACCCTTGGAGAAGCGTTCACCATCAACGTAGGCCTTTATTGTGATTCTAAAAGAGGGATCCACATTTTTTTAGAGTAACTGAGGCCCTTGACAACTTTTAAGGTACAAATGCTTAGTATTGCCCTATCATCTATCAAGACACGTTTGACCTTGCCGTTATGGATAAAGGCCTCAAGATGAAGGGGGTCATTGTCATTAGGTCCATATTTAGGAACATTTAGAGGTGAAAAGGTGATATTTTATGATGTGGATAAGTTCCCAACCATGGCCTGGAATTGGGCAACATCAATGTTATCTAGTACCATTGACTCTTTTAAGGCTTGATCAAGGATCTTTTGATGTTGGGGGGATGCACGCAGTAAGTGCAGGATGGATATTTGTGTAGGGGTCTTACCAAGATGGTCAAAAAGGCTATAATGAAAAGTAGTAGCAGCATTAGGTCTACCAAGGGCAGTAGGTCTAGAGGGAGCTCTAGGTACTGTGTAGTTACAACACAACAAGGATCTTTGACCTTTAATGTGAATGTGGATACACGAGAGTCAGACTCATCAAAGAAATTGATGGTATAGTCATATCCAATGTGCATGTTATTTCAATTATCTTGTGAGTTTGAGTTTGAACTAGAAGCTTTCCCTTTGTCATGATTACCCAAAGGATATTTGAAGATGGTATGATCAGAATTAGATGCTAGTAGTGAAGGATCGACAATAATCACAATGTCATCAATAAGGTCTTGGATTTCATGATTAAGTTGGAAGCATGATGTTGTCTTCTGTCATTTGGTGCAATGGTAGTCAAAGAATTTGTTGTCATCCCACCAATGAGGTTCTCTTGATGGTTCATCTTTGACTAGAGGAAACTGCAAGAAGTTATTGCTGAGTAATTATTGAAGTGCAGTCTTGAGTAGTATCCCTAGGGGTGTAAATTTTCTTCCTTTATCTCTGGGTCATAGACATAGTCTATCCTATGTGGAAGTCTCAATTTTTTGTTGTTGAGGTGGTGTTTGAGTAGGCGTTTGTGAGTTTGTAGGGTTTACACCTTTAAGTGTCAGTTGAGGTTGTACCATAATAATCATTTCTACATCCACGATACCATCATCGGTTACATTCTTATTTTTGGAGAAAAAGCTCTCCTTGTCATTAGATGAGTTTGTATTGGTATTTTACTTCTTCTTTTTTTTAGGATGTCTTTGTGGATGAGGGCATCTTCAATGCTAATTCTGACCAAGATTTGATATTACTAGGTAGTTTGGAGTACCATTCAAGTACTAGCCCACTGAGAGAATGAGGGAATAGTCTCAAAAGATATGTGGGCTTGTCACTTAGTTTAGTACAAGAGGGACAAAATTCTCTGACGTGGTCAATTGGGTTGCCTTTTCCTTGGTATTTTTTGAATCTTGGTGCCTCAAAATGTTTTTGGAATTCAAGCATATACAGACTTTTGTCAAAGGGATTAGGACATAAATCCCTTTTTATGTATAGAACTTGTTTGGGTAGTTTTTTGGATAGTTGTTTGAATTGATTTGATAAATCCTCTTTAGGGTATTGAGTGGTAGTCCTTTCTTTGAGTCTCTTATGTCTTGGGTAGATCTTTTTGTATGGGGAGAACTATGTCTACTCAATTATGATATTTTTGTATCTAAAGACTCGGGTAATTTGTCACTAGGAGGTGGAGGTATGTTTGCACCTCGAAGATAAAATGGTCCATTTTTTGGTACTTTTTGTGGCATAAACTATGATTGTTAGACCATGGGTTGTTGTTGCATCACTTGTTGTGGTTGTTGTTGTGCCACTCGTTGTTGTTGTTCTTGAGATACCTCTATTGGTTGAATGTAAGGCCATGTATGTGACTATTATTGTGGAGATATCTGTTGAGTTTGTTGTGGTACATGTTGATGTTGATATGTGAGTTGTTACTCTAATCATTTTTTATAATCCAAGTGTTGTTTTAGTTGCTCTTGTTGTTGTTGGAACTATTGTTGGTACATTGCATGTAATTCAAGTGGATTTAGACTATATTTGATCCCTTTCTCTTAACTTATTTTAATTTCCTTTCCCTTTCCTCCATTGGATTTTTTTCTCTACTTTGTAGAATGTTTTCCTATCCACTCCCTACACTTATTATGATGATTTATGGATACTTACATTTTTTGTAATATGTACTCCCCTTTAATAAGGGTGTCATGTCATGATGATCCCCTACCATGGTATTAGTAGTGGCATCATTACTCTTGGTACTAGAAATCAAGTATATATAACCTTTTTATATTCTTCCCCATCTTAGTCTTAGAATATCTAAATCTTTCAACTTAATTTGTCTTTCCATTTAGCTTTTAGCCCAAATTATTTTGTACTCATTTGCCCATGGATAATAATATTGTTCTATCCCACACATCTAAGGCTAGAACTGTAGCCTTAAAAGGGGAGATACTCAATCATTTGGAGACTTGGCCAGAAAAGCTATTAAAAGATTTTTAGGAAAAATGAATTTTGATAGTGGAAGGATAAATAACAATATCATTCATAGTTTCATAGGGTGTCTTTTCTAGGCCAAACCAAAAAAATGGTATGCAGTGACATTATGCAAGGTGATTCTTTCAAAAGTTTGGTTGAAGGGTCTAGATAATGCAGTTTTAAGCATTAATAGAAGGATAGGCTTATATGGATGCTCCCATTGGCAATTTGGAGATAGCCAAAATGACTAGACGTCCAATTTTGGTTATCAAAGATATCATGACATTTGAAAACTTCTTGCCAGATATGGAAAATAATATTATCTTCTAATTGTGATGGTTTTGCATCATTAGGGAATATAATCCTCTTTGGTTTAAGAACCATCTCATTGTGTACAAATACTATGTCCCACCCTCATTTGACTTGAATTATTTGGACCATTTTAATTTTTTTTTACCCAAATTGTGCAGAAACAATGGGATGAAGAAATCATTCAGTCTCAAGGGAATTTGGGGCAAAGAAATCACCCTTGAGGGACTTGACTTTGATGACTAAAAGGATGAAATTATAGTCATTTTTCATCTCTAAGAAGTGTTTTTCTTTGAAACTTGGTATACAAGTTTTTATCTTTGAGTCATCTTGAACTTTTAGTACTTTAAAATTATTGATTATATTTATTATTTTTTTATAGAAAGTGAACATTTTAATAGTATGGTTACTCAAAATTTTATTTGATAAATACGAAAATGATGTAGATATGTTATGTTTTATCATTTTTTATTGCTATTATCAATTTATTTCATCATAAGCTTGCAACCATTTTCCTTGACTACAATTTAGGTCTATGAGGACATGAGGTCGAAGGTCTTCAACAAGTATCATTGACACAACCAAGACTGTAGAGTCACTAAGGGACATGTTTGAACTTACAACAATAATAAGAAACACCAAATATACACAAACAAACTTAGAACAAAACACACAACATGGAATAATATCACTAGATTATTGGTAAGTTGTCCTTTGAATACAATTCATTACATCACCATTTTCAATATACAATTACAAGAAAGTTCATACATAATCATCCCTCAAAACTATAATTCTAACCTTCCAAACACTTCCAACCTACATTTGACAACATAATAATTTTTCCACACTTCATAATATCTCTTCCTTACGCACCTAAAATTTCAATCTATAACATCTACCCTAATTATATACAAGATCACCAACCATAAGCCAGTTTATCCAATCAGCAATCTCCAATACAATGGAAACATATTACAAATAAATAGGTTAGGACCCAATCATAAGGGTAACCCCTACATGAATATGTATTCCTTTTAGGCACAAAAAGAGGTCGATGAAATGTGTTACAACATAGAATAATATGCCAATTCACACATCACAAGTTGTGAATCTCCATCACAAGTTGCATACTGTCAACCTGGCCATTAAAATAGGAAAACCATAATAGGAGTAGACAAATCTTAACATATTTTTTTCTAGAACCATCTAATCATGATGTAAACCTAGACACAAGGAGTCTGTGATACCTAGATATTGTCATAAGGATCACATAAGGAAACAATCCAAAAGGATCAATAACAAGCTAAAACAATAATAAATAATCCCATTGAACAATGAAACATAAACATAAAGGAAATGTTTTTGGGTGATGAAAGATTCCTACTGACCCAAGGATGCTCCTATGTCAAATACCCCAATTGATTAAATGATGTTTTATAAAAATAATTGATGAACATTTGAGACGGTTTTGAACTTATATGTCATGAACATTCTTCACCCACTTGTATTCCTCATTTGAAGAACTAGTACTACTCCAATTCTACACATGATTATTATTACAAGAGTTCATAAATCCTCTAGTAGTATAACCTCCTCCATCAGGTATTCCACCACTACTACTTTTACAAAAATATATGCTCTAATGTATCTTACTAGTCCATTTATCTTTATCTCTATCATCGCTATAATTGTTAACCAATATTTGCTTCATCTTTTGATGTTTAACTCTGCCTCTAAAATTATGCAACACATTTAACTTTAATACACTCTCAAGATTTTCTTTCTCATATGATGCTAATTTGTCTTTGTTACCATATTGTAACTTCACCCTCTGTCCACCACCTATTTCCAAGCTAATTGGTTCATATCTTCTCATAAGTCTCTCATTAACTTCTAAAGCTTAGGAAACTTTTGAGCCACCTATTGTAGATTCATCACCTCGTGATCTAAACAAATCGATCGCCTAAGGTGAAAACCTTCATCATGATCAAGTTCTTATCTTTTATTCATCCATCCCACCAATGAAGTAAAGTAAATATTTTGTCATCTTTAATGATATAAACAATATTCCTTTTAAAATCATGAATAACTTCAAGATCATATTGCCAAGGTCTACCTAAATAATATGGAATGCACTCATGTTAACCACATTACATAATATTCTATCTTGATATGGTCCAATATTGAAACTAATATTATTATTTTGTCACCTCGACCATATGATCATCCTAAAACCAACTTATCCCACTAAGACAATGATGCTTGAATTTTATCAGTCCTAACTTATGTACCATCTCTTCATAAACAATTTTATTCATGCTTCCACCATCCATTATCACTTTGCAACATTTTCCACCCAATTTGTAAATAGTTTAGAATAGTTGTCTCCTCTACCAAGGTTGGTTCCTTTTTACTAAATAAAACTCTTTTCAACATCAAAGACTCTCTTGTCTCAAGTTTGACTTCTCTTTAACCAATTCACCCTTCCCAACTTGTTCTTCATGTGTCCCTAGGTTATGTTTTCCTTTTTTAGAACCAAATAAACATTAAAAAGATCTATGACCAACATTTCCACATTTGAAACAAGTGCGTTTGAAATATCCATTTTAGTTCTACCATTTTCTTGAGTTTTGTGATTAGGTTCTTCTTCATTTATCCTTGCCTTTGTCCATTAATTTACCCCTAACCCTAGGGACAATTTTATTTCTCCTCAACTTATCTTCTACCTTCAGGGCATACTTATTAAGCATCTTTAATTGAACCAATCCTTAGCATATTAAACTCATCTTGATGTAAGTCTCAAACCATTAATGTATATAGAACAGTTTTTCTTTGATGACTCTTGGCACCCAAACCTAATTATCATTTTATTGAAGTCCTCAATGTATTCTTTCATTGTTAGATCCTTCTACTTTAGATTATGTAACCTCTTAAACAACTGAAGTTCATAATATGTTGGTGTGAACTTATCCTTAAGTCTAGAAACCATAACCCTCCATCTAGTTATCTTTGGTTCACTATTATCTTCCTTGTATTTCTATAATCATTTCCACCATAAGGAAACACGACCCTTCAACCTAGTTTGTACTAACCTAACTGTCTATGGATCCTTAACATATTCAAGGTCAAAGTAATACTCTAGTTCATTAATCCAATCTATCAATTCCTCTAGATGTAAAAAAAATAGAAATGTGTGCAACTTTAATTCTAAGACTCTTACCCATTTATGCCATAATTCTAAACAATCTTTCTTTCTTGACAAGAATACCCACATCTTCTATTTCTAGATCTTTAATAACTTCCTCAAAATCATCTTTTGTCTTAGGATTTCTCCTAGCCCCATAAAAAACAATTTATATCTCATACCTTATCTAATTTATGAAATCCTCCATCATTTTCTCTAGTCGTTTGGGATCTACCCTTCTAGGAAAAATGTTTACCAATATGCCATTCTTTAATTGCATATATTTTGGTTATTTAATCAAATTATTAATTTCCCAAGTTTAATATGAGAATATAAAAACACAAACAATCTGCCTCGACTAGTTAGGTCCATTCAATAGCCAAACAATTTATTTATTCACCAATTAACCAATCCTGCTTGTGTAACTATCATTATTGCAGGTCATATTTGACTTTTTTACACCCCACAACTAGGTTCACATGCGTGATCTCAATATTCTAACAACCTAATTTATTCCTTTCCACCTTTCACTAGCCTTTGGTTGATGGAAATCTCAATCTCCTCTTTCATAAATCTACAACAACAAGACATGCAAGTCATGACATGAGATCCCCTTGCACAATACACAATTAGCAATAAGAACTATCTTTGATACCACTTGATGTAGAAAAAATTAGAGAGACCCCAAGCAAGATGTCTAACCTTGTAGTAAGAGTAAGAAGAAACATAAATACACAAAATTATTTCTAATAAAGCACACAATATGGAAGAATATCAATTGAATAACATCAATTTGGCCTACAAATGTAGTTCATTACATCACCATTGTCAGTATACAATTGTAAGAAATCTCAATACTAATCATCCCTCAAAACTATAAGCCTAACGTTCCAAATACTTCCAAACTAAATTCAACACTTTATCACTTTTTCTACACATCTTTACATCTCTTCCTTACACACCTAACACTACTAATCTAGAACTTATACCCCACTTTAATACAAGATTGCTAGCCACAAGTAATCTTATCTAATAAAAATTTTCCAAGGAAAAGGAAACATATTACACACAAATAGGTGAGGACCCAATCATAAGAATAACCCCTACATGAGTATATTTTTCCTTGTGAACATACAAGAGGGTTGATGAAACATGTTCCAACATTGAATGATGCACCAATTCACATCGCAAGTTGTGAATATCAATTGTAAGTCATACATTTCAATTTGGTCATTAGAGAATGAAAGCTATAATAAGACAAGACCAATCTTAAGATAACTTCATCTAAAAATATTAGATAATGATGCAAACCAATACATAATAATTCTTGATATGTAGATCACACCACAAGGATTACATAAGGAAGCAAGCCAACTGGATTGCTCATAGGATAAAATAACAAAAATATATCCCAGTGAACAATAAAATATAAAATAAAAAAGGAAATATTTTTTTGTGATGCATGGTTGCCAATGACCCAAGGATACTTTTCCATTAATCAATACCTTTTTTGAATGTGACATGCAACTTGATGTAGAAGCATCCTCAATTTCTCACAATCATGCATCCTCCAAAAATAGTTTTCTTTATTTTCTATTTTCATGTCCTAATCTAAGTGTTTGAGGTGGCAATCATTGGACCATATGTTCCAGTATATATGAACTTTGTTCACAAGGGACTATCTGGGATCATCTTCCTAAGGTCACGTGGCTTTATGTTTTGTATGCATGGAGATCTAATTCAATTTCTCTAATGTTGAATATTTATGGGTTAAGAATAAGGATATGATTTATGTTTTAAATCTTATTAGATGTTCATAAGTCTTTATGGAACATATTCTTTTCATCTTGGGTGTCTAATGTAGGAGCATCATTGAGTTATTGGCAATCTTGCATCATTCAAAATTAGTTTTCTTTATTTACTATTTTCCTATTCTAGTCTGAATGTTTGAGGTGGAAATCATTGGATCACATGTTCCAATATATGCATACTTGGTTTCTTAATGAGGACCTATCTTGGATCACGTGAGGACCTATATCTAAGTTTTCTAGTTTTCTAATGCTTAAATTGTGTATTATCTCATTTAATCTTAAGGGCCAACCCTATATTGTGCAACACATTTCCTGTCTTAGGAAATTGTGATCATTGAGAAAACCTACATGTCTTGATGGCTATTATATAATGTAAGTTGTATCTTGAGAGGGCAGTGGTTAGTAAGGGGTTAGGAAGGAGGTAATTTTGAAAAAGTTAGTCTATACTTTGGATTTCTTATATTCCCATAGTTTGGAAGGCTTTACAACCTAACATGTTGGATGTTCATTTGGTGTAATTGAGTCTTCTACTAATTAAGAAGTTATTTTCAGTTTTATCTTGATGTGTTTTTGTTGTGTGACTCTTAGCTAGCGATTTGGTCATCTCCTTTTGGGATTCATTGACCTTTAATGACATAATAACCATACTAGTTGGTTAACCTCATGGTGACATGGTGAAGAAAACCCATCAAGTGATACATGTAACATCCTCTATTCCTCACAAACCAAAGTTGGATATCATATAATAAGCTACAAGTTAGCAACAAGGGACCGCCAAAACATCTTATTCTTCCTCACAAGCTCGCAACCTTTAAAAAATCCCCCCACTATCCACCATAAGGATGTGATGGTCTATTACAATCATAAAAAAAATCCACTCATAGGGTCATAGGTCCAGTTGACAGTCTTAATTTTTTTCATGATGACCTTCAATTATTAATGCATATCACATCATTGCTTCCTTGTGAGATAAATATATTAACTATTTCCAGGTATGATAACACATTTATTAGCTAACATATATTTCCACACAACCTCATAGCATCTAACCATCTAGCTATATACTCACACCATTTTTTACTAAAATAATTTTAACCTCTAAGAGGGTGCGATAAGCACTTTAATTTAGAACACATGCAAAATAAACAATATAATGTCAGGCTCAGACATAGGAGATATAGACCATTAGATAAGTGCATAAAATAATGACCAATTTTTTTCAACTTTTAAGTGAAAAATTATCCTAACCAAGAATGCACCAGGAAAATCAAATATGATAGGTTGGTAAATGGACACTTTAACATAGCACCTAATTTTGCACCCACTTGTGTTGAATAGTATGGATAGATAGGATGCTGAGAGGAGGAGGTGAATAAGTATCATCTGACATTTTTGCTCCCAAACAAATTTATTTATTTCCCTTTTCTTTTATTGTAACTTGATAATCATTAATCTTTCATCACATTACTTTGTAAATGAAACTAACAACATGCATAATTCAAAACACATAAGCTCATGAAACATAGCACATAACACAAATATTTGGTATAGTAGAAACCCTTGGTCAAAGGAAAAATTATAGTAGGGATGGGACCACAAATCCATCACTACTAGAATAAGAGGTTGCCTTATTAGGGCTACAATATTTCTGATGACTTACTCAATTAGGAATATACAATAATACATATTTAGACCTACATTTTTCAAGGATTTTATAACACTCTTCAAGTGTGTCCTTCTTTAATAGTTTACATATAAGACTATTAAGTCCACCTTATTAAAGGATTTAGGAAACTACTACAATGGTTAAATAATAGCAGCAATGATCTTTACAATAGAAACTCACTTTGCTTGATTAGGTCCCTTTTCTGCTCTGTAATTATCACCTTGCTATGATAGATCTACAATTCATTCCAACTCTATCTATGTCTCTGATCTCTTCCTTGATTCAATACTTCCTTTAACAATATTTCTCCAACAAAACTCTAACCAATAACAACTTGAAAGTTGTTCTCAACTGCTCCTTTTATAGTTTTCTTTTACCATTTTGCAACTTTGCCTAATTAGGTTTTTAGAACTTTCTCAAATCATTTTCTAATCATGATTAATGGTTCTAAAATCATCTAACCTTTTCTTCCTTTTCATCTTTATCATCATTGGTCCTTCCAACCTTATAATCAACAACAATCAATTCACATTCTTCAATAAAATCATTTCATATCTTTACCTCAATTCGTGTAAACTATTTTCCTTTCTTTCTAGGACCATATTGCATTAGAATCTGTTCCAATTCATACTTTAATGTTGTCTCCATGTCACAAGGTAAATATTGCGTTCTTACTTATTGACACTTGGTAAATATTTTCTCAACATCCTATGTGTAGCTTGATAAACTCTCTTCTTGGTGTACACTTACTTCCCCTTGGCTTGATTTAAGTAGAATTTCTTGGTGAATACTTGAGCTCGACTATACTTAGTAATATTCACGTATCTCCTCCTTCATAGCTTGGTTTTTATACACATTTTGACACTAACAGGCAATATGATTCTTTGTAGGAATAACATTCTCACACTTTGACACTAGTGTCAAAAACATTATGTACATAGGCAACTTGACCTTTACACAAAGTTCTCCCCTATACCTATGCTTCCTCTCAGTATATCTTTTTGTTTTGCAATATCTTTTTCAAAAATGTTTTTGTGTTTGCAATATACATATAATATCTCCTTATAAATGCAAAATACAAACACACACACACACACGCGCGCGCGCGCGCATATATCCCCCCCCCCCTTTTTGATACTTATGTCAAAATAATTCTTAACATACAAAATAACTTACTATGGGGATAATAAAAAAACATTCCAAGAAATCTTTGTGATTTTTGAATATTATCTCTGGAGTATTATCCCAATTGGACCTTATCAACTCTAAACTCTGCTTTTCAATCTTTAGTTTGGCCATAAGATCAATCATATGATCAGCAATTGAAAGAATTCAGATGACTATGAGAACTTTTGCATCTCTGATATGTGTTTTCATAACCTCCAGATGAGGTATTAGTAAAGCTTGAATCACATTTATTTATGTTCTCATATTTCTCTCCTTGTGTAGCAATTCATGTTGAAGTCTTGTGAGGAATCTCACTCGAGTATAGTGCAATGAAGATGTACTCAGGTCTTTTCTTAATTCATCTGCACTAGAATTCATAACTTCATTAAATTTCTTCATCTTACCAATGACCTCTCTTGTGATGAATGAAATATCACACAATTTATAAAATAATGATAAAATATTTTGAACAACAACCTTAAGTGCTATAAAAATAATGGAAAAATCCACTTGCTCAATGGTGATCTCAGCCAAGACTTTCTCCAACACTCTATTTTCAAATTTCTTCTCATTTCTCTACATCAATAGGGAGTGTGTGTTAATATTGGATCATTGATTTTATCAACAATTTGAACAAGTTGATCCAAAATAGGTGCTTTGTCATTAAGTTCCATTCCTGGTATGATTTCCAAAAGTATATCTTTTACATCATGAAGCACTTGCTTCTGCCTATGCTCCCTCCTCAGCCTTGTTTGCTCCTTCTTTCTTTCATATAGCTCTAGATAAATAGTCATTAGTCATCATCCAAGGTATTTGGATCCCAACTTGGTACAATGATTTATTCATCCAAAGTTACTAGATTGGATCAAAATGTATGTGACTCCTTCTTTTTTAAAATCTTTTTGCCTTTGTTGGTGCTCGTTGAAACTATTTGAGGCAATGGAACTTGGATTTCCAAATTTTGCAATGTAATGCTTATTTCTATTTGTGAAGCTTCCTCCTACTTTAATTTTTATTCTATAGATAATTGTGGCACAAATGGTACAAGATCCATGCTCAATGTTTTGTCCTTCTCTTCATTATTATTTTCCTTAACATAGTGTATCTCTTGCACTTTCGCCTAAGGAAATTTCAAACTTGAAATTTGTAAAACTATAGGATTGATGGGAAAACTTGAAACATTACCCAAAAAAGTAGATTCTCTAGTTTTAGGTTCTTTTATAATTGCTAGTTTGCCATGCCCAATTATTCCCTCGCTCGGAGGTCCTTGGACTAGTGCTAGATCACCTATAGCAAAAATGTCTGCATTGTGCTCCATGGATTCTCTTCCAATTTGAGCATGTTTAGTTCCAATGTTCTCATCTCTAGTATTACCTGTATTTCCCCTTGAGCCTGTTATTCATTATTCTCATTCATTTATTGTCCCTTAGTTTTTATTGTGATATCTGCTAACATATGTAAGGAACTGACTAGTATATCATTAACATCGTGTTCCTTTGTCTTGGGAAAAATCTCTAATTTTCTGAATGACCAGCTGAAATCCAAGTATGCGTGCATGTATAGGCTCAGTTGTTACTCTTACATCTTCAACTTTATTTGGTTTCTCATTTGACATTGTATCTGTTAGATCTTTCGTTGTTACACTTTCTTTATTTCCAGTAATGTCTCCCACCATTTCATGTATATAATTTGCAAAATCTTGTGGGGTGATGGTGTCAAACTCATCATCTTGATTATCAAGTTCAATATTCTATTCAATTTTACTATCATCAACATCAATTATTTCATTAGGATCCTTGATATTATAAATCTATCTCCATATCATTTTAGAGTCTTCACCCACTAGTTTCAAATTATCAAATAGAACACAAATTGCTCTATATTTTGGGATAGATTTATTCTTGTGCTTCTCTATAGCTTTAGTAATATCTTCCAAATTGAATTCGAGCATAATTTTTTCCAATGCTTTACTTCTTATTTCTTTCTTTATTCTCAAAGTATATTGCAAGTGACTCTTAATCCTTTGATAAAGTTCATCTCAAATTTTGTCATCATGCCAATTAATGCATCTTCTATTCATTTCTTGTCTTCTTCACTCATTATTTCATATTTATAATATTTAAAAGTACCTAGTTCATTATTATTACTAAGAGTTTGTACAATCTCATCTATATTTTTGAACCTTTTATAAGTAGTAGCTTGAGCATGACTCATCTCATCAGATTTTGTTTGTTCACTATCAACAACATCATTATCATCATCTTTGACTATGAGCTTTCTTCTCCTCTTTGTAGATGTCTCGGCCTATTTTCTATATGGATCAATAATCTTCTTTCTCTTGTAATAAGTACTCACTTGTGGTGTTTCAAGTTTTATAATTTTGATAGCATCCTTCCTTAATGGTGTAGCTTATTGTGTTGCTTCGGCTTTTCACCTTGTAGCCTTGGGGCTTGTGGGGGTAGTCACGGATCTTTTCTTTCCTTTTGATGACTGTGGCTCGGTAATAACAATTCCTTTTCCCTTCTCCACTTTTCCTACTTCATCTTCTCCTTTACCCTTAGTGATCATTAGAGGTTTATTAGTTTCATCCCCATCAAATGTACTCTCTAATGTACTTAACATTTTCTTATATTTCTTTCCAATCTTGGTAACAACTATGTCAATTTTTATCTTCTCCTTGGCCTCCTCATAAGTACTAAATCTTGAAGCCTCTTTATTCACTACTTCTTTCAATAATTCTTCAATGGCCTTAGTATCCTGATTAATATTCACTTTATATCCTAGTGGTTATAACCATGCAAATCTTAGTAAAATAGCTTTGACAAGTGTGCTATTAGTATCAACAAGAAAAAATACATCATTATGATACTTTTCAACTAGAGTAGGGGGTATCCCGACCCTTTGGTTCATCATGATCTTGAAATTATCAACATACTCATCCATAACACTTTCAAATTTATATTCTAGTTCCTAAATATACTCATTGATTTGGTATAAAAATGAGGTATTTGATTTTGACTTGACCGATTGATGGGAAATAGTTTTGCATATAAGAGAAAATCCATACCAAAAGTGAGCCAAACTTTCATGTATTTGTTCTTGCAACTTGGATGATCTTTATATTATTTGTCAGTTGCTTGATTTGTAGCATGACAATATCATATTTATGACCTTTCTTAACAATTTTATAACCAATATCAACAGCTATACACAAAACACTATTCATTCTTATCAATTGAAATATCTTATATACCACCATATACACATCAATTTTAATCTCTAAATATGTAATTGTGTCCACCTTCAAACCTTTTTTATCCAATTGAGCCTTCATGTTTTCCTCAATTTCATTCTTGGGAACCAATCGAATAGTTTTAACTTTTTCCATGATAGTATATTTGGTTACCATATGTATAACATCCTTTTGTGATTTTCATTGGTGCATCCAAACACATGTGCATATCGTGCACTCAACTTGGAACTATGCTAATCTAGTTTGTTTTGAATTCCTTCAAAAAATGTAGGGCATTTATGAGACCGACTACCTCTAAATGTTTGAACTCTTCTTTTAGCTTTCCATCAATGCACATTTGACCATATCCCTCATGGTGGTCATCATCTCTGACTTCTCTAATTTTACAGTGATAAAATGAGTAGATATCATTAACAATAAAACCCTAAGTGGAATTACAGATAGGACACCCACCTTGTCTATTTACATTGTAATTTTTTGGTATAATTTATACTTGGGCTCTTCGTAGGCATAATTTTGAATTAATTTCATAGGATTCACCTTTACCTTGGTCTAACATTTCACACTGGTAGAGCTTGAAGCTATTTTCTTGATAGGGTTATAGAAACTACTCAATTGATAGCTCTACTTTCTTACAAATCACTTAGCTCTCAAATTTGCTAATACAATTTTACTTCAAAAGCTTGAACAATTTTTTTTTTTCTTAAATCGCTCAACTTCTCTGTTAGGTCTTTGAAATTCAGGGTATATGTCATAACATTACATTTTTCAAACATTAGGGTGCAGTAAATGCATCATACTCCACATTCTCACTTCTTTAATGAGCTCAATTACGATTAGTTTCTTGGGTGCATCACACTTTCATCACTACTTAGGTAGTAAGATAAAATAGTAAACTTGACTCATGCTTGGGTAAAGCATCACTATACCTCCAATATTACTAACTCGGTTGACTCTGCTAACACACAGTAACCAACATACTAGGTAGAGCTTGCAAAATTTCTAGATTTCATATTTTGTCATTCTGCATCCAATATTATGTAGATATGGACTTTCTTGCATTTCACTCTGGGAACTGGTGTAAGATAAATCTTTAGTCATGTAGTTCCTTACCTTCTCCTCAGGTTTAGTTGGAGTCAGTGGTTACACCTAATCTATTGGATGAGTTGTCCCCATTGGTTGCACTTGATGTCTCATTTTCTTCTAACTTACTTCTTTATGTCTTATTCATCTACTCATGAATTTCATCCACAATTACCTTGCCTTTGCCTTTTGGATCTCCATTATTTGGTACTAACACTCAGTTTCTATAGTTCTTGCTTAGATGACCAACCTTTTGACAATGATAACATGCAATGCCAAAATTTCTCCAATTACTAGATATTCTTCCAAAATGTAATCTCATGTAGTTTGCGGAAATATGACCATACTTCCCACATAAAAATAGATGAATACCATGTGTTATAATCCCAATTGATTGAATTACCTTCCTTCCTCATTTTCTAGTTGGAAATCATCAATGATTTGCATTCTTGTGACTTATGTCCAAACTTATTGCAAGTATTGTAGTAACCATTAAATGCATACTTCTTAGATGATTGGATAAACTTGGATCTATACTCAAATGCTTAATGTCCATACCTATTGCAATGAAAACAATAATTGTTAAAATTGGGAGTGACATTGCTCTTGCCATTTTTGCTTATGCATACATTTATTGTGTGTTTAGGCTTTTCACAATAATAACATGTTGGTTTCTTGGGCTTTGGATTGTTGTTCACATTTCTTTGTTCTGCTTGCTTTGATGATTCACCTTATTCAATTGTAGAGTGCTCTATATAGCCCAAGCTAGATGTGCCTCTCAATCTCCTTTGTCTTCTGAGTTGTCCTTTCTTGTGATTGCTTCATTCTCTCAATCAGTTCTTTCTCAAAGTTTAGTTCACTCTTCAATTTTTTTTTCCAATCCTTAATTTGACAATTTCTTTCACCTTCCTTCCATTTCCATTATTTGCACTGAGTAGTTGGTTTGTCATGTTATAGTGGTTCTTTGTCAAGCTTGAAATCTCTTCATCTTTAGCATCCATTCTTGCAACAGTTTGTCTCTTGTCTTCTTCCATCATTTGTTTGTCATCCTCATAATTTATCTTTTATTCCATTAAATCACACATCTTTGTAGACTACACTTCTTATTGCCTTTTTAGTGACTTGACTAGCTCGGTAAGACTATGTTTTTTCTTCAGTAGATTAGCTATAGCAACATCAAATTCATCAAGCATGTTTCCATTAGACAATTCTTTGATGATTACTCTTGATAGATTGTTTCACTGGTTTGTTAAGAAATTTCTTTCCTCCCATTCAAGGACTGCTTCAATTTATTCTTCAACTCATTCATTTGATTCATGGGTGGACAATTGCAAAGGAGAGAACTAGTAGAGCATACCATTTTGCTCTCAGATATAGAAGTTGTCAGAAGGTTTAATGCATGCAGATTGTTAGCGTAGAAGCAACCACAGAATTCACAAGGACATTTGATGAAGGGGAAGCTTATGTATGGGGCTTAACAATGGTTGCTATAGAGGAATGTATAGCAGAAGTTACAGGGTTACTGGTGATAGGAGAACATTATCCCAACACTCATGATGCAAGGTCGGCCAGAGCTCAATTTGTTATACCAACCGATCCTCATATGGACATTACCAAGCAAGGATGTAAGAGAATGTCTCTTCTGCCACCATACAATGAACTAGCCATGCACATTATTAGGTACCTTACATGCAAAGGAAAATTTTCCTATTTACATGCACATCATTTTAAATTGCTGAATTGTATAAGGCATAATCATCTAGTTAATGTCCCTAATTTCTTATATAATATGTTGTGTATTAGTGCGGAAGAAACTCAAAAAGGAAAAGACAATTCCATTACCCATCATGCCCTAATTAAGTTACTTATAGAAAGGTCACTTAGGGATGATTTTCCCCTATCATGGGCAGACTTTGTCCAAGCCAAAACCTTGCAACCCCAGGCTACCCTTCATGAACAACCTAGTGAGGAAAATGTAGCTCCCACTAATGAACCTGCTAAACAGAGCACCCAAGAGGCTAAAACTAAAAATGTGCAAAGTAATGTACAAGAAAACATACAAGAAATTGTTCAAGAAAATGTGAAAGAGATTGTGCCTTCACCTATTCAAGAAACCTAGAAACCTACCTCTAGTCAAACAAAGAGAAAACGAAAAGAAATATTTGTCCTAGTAAAAGAAGAGTTGAACCCTACAGTTGTGAGGCAAAAGAGAACTAAGAAGGGTCTTGCAGTAGTTACTCTTGGAGCAGAGACACTAAAAGGAAGAGGTAGGCTGAAAGTTGTGATATTAGAAGAAACCCTTGTAAGAAGAAGTCCTAGAATGAGAGGACAAATTTTCAAGGAATCCCCCTTATCCAAGCCATCTACTAAAGAATCCCCTATATAGATTGTTCTTAACCACTCTCCTCCTCACCTTGAAAGTGAAAATATTCCTGAAAACCTTAACAATGAATGTAGGGTTCAGATTAATGAAAATCCAGATGATACCCTAGTAGACTAACCAGGTACTTTAAGTTGTAGAGATGAAATAGTTCCTGAGCAAGTTGATCCAAACACTGCCCTAGTTCCCTATAAATCAACATGGTTTATTGATGTTGTAGAACAATTATGGAGGGAACAAAGGATGAGAAAAAGAAATCGTGAGGAAGACAACGGTTCCATTACTCTACAGAAACTCCTTTTTCAATTGTTTGGACAACATATGTTTGCTAAGGTCTTATGGGAAGATGAGAGGAAAATAATGAAGAAAGATAGAGTGTCTTTGAATGCAGAAATTATAGATTTAAAGGAGCAATTGGCAAATCAAAAACAAAGGATGGATCATGCCCTCAAATTGGCTAATCAACCACTTGCCTATAGACTGCTGCCATGAGTTTATGATTTGTGTTTATAAGAACAATTTCTCTTGTTGCAACTCATGTTAACCCTTAATAATATCAATGCAAAATTTAAATCAGCCCAGGAATTTTATGGTTTATATTAGACTCTGCCATCCTAGCAGTAGAATTTGCTTTGTGAATTATATGTGCATAGTTTTGTTATCCCTTTAGAAACCCTATGGAACCCTTTACTTTATATAGAGGATATACATTTAAGAGCCTTGATGTCCTGGATGTCTAATGAAGAAAACTATGATAGGTAGCTGAATAATTATAGAGATAAGGAAATGACAAAACCCCTACCATTAAGAGTTGAAAGCAGCAAACTAGAAAAAGTTCTCAGGGACTAGTTTAGGTTAACCTATGCGGATAAGAACAAGGGAGTAAGGGATAGGATCTTCACTGCCAGAGCTAAGGCTTATGCTGATTATGAGAATTTGCCCACTTTTCTTTCGAGAGAGCTATGACTAGTGCTAGGAGTAGATGGGCCAGATTACTTGAGTCACTTAAAAAGTCAAAGCTGCACAGTCCCATCAACTTGGAAGTTTCCCTTCACTAAGCTCCAAAGTATCTAATGCTAGGAAAATAGGCTAGACCTGAATTATGGTTTCCACTCACTATGCAACCTCCAATGCTCATGTGGCCCTTATATGACATTAATGCTGATAGACTTAACAAGCTGCAGGAGGACAACATAAGGG
Source organism: Cupressus sempervirens (assembly GCA_028749045.1). Taxonomy (NCBI): domain Eukaryota; kingdom Viridiplantae; phylum Streptophyta; class Pinopsida; order Cupressales; family Cupressaceae; genus Cupressus; species Cupressus sempervirens. Next base: position 588,551,071 of record CM053785.1, on the reverse strand, counting down.
AGGTTTGGGAAAGAACACAAGGATTTTATTACACCTTCAAGAGTAGTAGGAAAGGAAGGGTAGAAGTGGGGGAATTCAAGTCATTGACTAGGAAATGCCATGCTTGAGGACAAGCATCAGTTTACTAGGGGGTAGAGGATGAGGCTAAATATTGCCTCTATTTCATTATAGTTTTAAAACACTTTGTTAATACTTTGTTTCATTTTCATCAAGACATTTGTGGATCTTTGTTTACCTATGTCATATTTTGCCAATATCATATATATGATGCAATATTTCATATAATTATCAAAATGTGTGTTCTTATATTTGAATTTAATTTGAAAATGCTTATTTACAATCATCTTTGTATTATAACTAACCTGTTAGCAATGAAGCTAAAAGATTATTGGAAGAATTCAAAGATGAGTGCCAATAGCATTCAAGGAGAAAAGAACATTGAGGTGTAGCCATGGTGGAGGAAAGTCATAATAGTTCCAAAGGACACGACAACGAGTATGGAGGAGCTATCAAGACTTATTGCATTCTCTGCAATTTATTCCTATGGTGAATAGATGTTTAGACTTTATTATTCTTGCCTTAAGTCGCTATCTCTTCTTCCTGCCTTGAGTTGTTATTTTCCTTCTTTCTCTCCTACAGATTTATAGCTAGGTTATTTACTTTTTTGTTATAGGAATAAGTGTCGATCTCCTATATATAGGAATCAGACCAAGTGTGTTAATTTAGTTAGAAGAAAAGAGTTTATGAGAATTGACTTACAGTGAGTTGTATTTTTACAGTTCTATGTTTTATGTAATGAATTTCTAAAATATAATGAAATAGTTTTTGGCTTCTATCTTGTATTAATAGTTTAGTTGAAGCCAACCAAGGGGGCCCACTTGGAAGTTGGGTTAGATTAGGATAGTATAGATTTATTTCCAAGCATTTTTAGTATTGTAAGTAGAAGTTGTAAGTTCCTTCTTGTAGCGTCACACTTCGTGAATGTTCCTGCAACATATGTGAGAACAGTTATAGTGGATGAACTGAGTTGAAATATTTGTTAGCCTTTCATTGTATTTCCAGTATTCGTAGAGTTAAGTGTGTTAGTTTCCTACAACAATAGTGTAAGTTCTTTTCCTTGCATTTTACTTTCCTGTAGCATAAGCTTAGTGACTCATTAAGATACCTAGTGCACATATTGTGCCGACCATTTCAAGTATATGTCCCTAGGTTGAAAAGATTAAATGCATCTCATAGTGGGAAAAATGGTCCTTAGTTTGAATATATTATTCCTAAGCATGGCCCAGAGCATGACTATGATACACCTATTGTAAGGTGGACCATTTTTGGTGCCGTTGTCAGGGATGGTGTCAAGCTAGGAGCACTCTTGAGTCATATTTCTTAGATAAAGTTTTTAAAAGAAATTTCTAAGTTTTGAAGCTTCTTTCACCAATGTGAAGAGTTTAATTACATGCATCAAAGAGGAAGACGACGAGATGAATATGGGAGATTTCTTCCACAGGAGTTTGTTAATTTGAACGAAGAAATTGAAGAAGAAGAAGTTGAGTTTCCTTTTGAAGATGCAAGCCCTATTTTTCCCACAACATCATCAGCAAGAGCTGAACCAATAGATACAAGTGGTCTTCAACCTTTTATTGAAGTTTTGGCCAGTTTTCTTGATAACACTACTTTGAATCCACCAGTTGTTAATCATCTAATACCCAATGTCCCTTTTCAGCAGCAACCTCATAATCTAATACCTCCAGTCATGGCACAACCTACTTTTTCATTTCCTCTCCCAAGCCTTATAAATACTGATAATCTCAAGAATATACCTACAACTGCCCTTCCAAAGTTCTATGGCCCTAAAATTGAAGACCCTGATACTTTCTTGTTTGAGTTTGACATACTTTGTTGTAGTTTTGACTACAACACTGATGCCCATAAGATTTAATTGTTTGTAGCAACAATGAAAGAATCAACTCTATGATGGTTCATGGGATTAGGAGCCAATGCAATAGGAACTTGGGATGAAATGTAAAATTTGTTTATGAATAAGTACAAAGAGTATTGCAAAGCATCTGATTCAAGAGGAGATGATGTCTTTAGGATATCTCAAAAGGAGGAAGAAATATTAGAAGACTATGTTTCATGTTTTTTATATACACTGCAGAAGAACCCTCAACATGTATTGTCTGAGGATTCACAAAGCTAATCTTTCTAAGAAGTGTGAATGATAACTGTGTAGAAGCACTAGACCTAATGGCTAGTGGTGATGTATATCAAGTTTCCTAGGAAGACCTGAAGAAGATTTGTTAGAACTATTTAAGGTCAACCATGAAGAAAGGCCAAGGACCTCATTCCACAATCACTAAAGGAATCAACCAAGGTATTTCAAAGCTCGAAATATCTAACCTATTGTCAAATTTCAAACAAGACATCATCAATAATGTTGGCACACATCTTGACACAATGACTGCAAAGAAGAAGTATGCAGAAGCTAAGCTACAACTAGCTAAATACTGCCCTCATTGTCGGAAGCAAAAGAAGGATTGCCAATGTAAACTGGTTGCAAGCGTGGAGAACCAAAATCTTCCAACTGAGTACATCAAAATAAATGGAGATGATGAGCAAGTATTCTTTGTTGCTCAATGCCAACCATGGGTCCAACGTCAAGGTATAATAGAGTTTGATCCATGTGAGACAAAATTCCACCAACGAGAAAAGAGGAGAAGAATTAAATGAGAGAAGGAAAAAGGAATTTATTTAATTTTTATTTATTTCATTTCCTTTTTCACATGGGATTTACTTAATTAAAAGGAAGCAAGTTCTTTTAATTAAATAGGAAATATTTAATTAAATTAAAAGAGGGGCTTTTCTCTTAATTAATTAAATGTGGATGAATTTAATTAAAAGAGAGGTTTTATTTTAATTAAATGGGGACTTATTTTATTTAATTAAAAGGGAGATTTTCTTCTAATTAAAAAAGATTTAGGATAAAATGATCAACCTTAGAAAAATAAGTAATCGAATTTGATCAAGGAAATTGATTTAATAAAATATTGCAAACCATTGATTCAGGAAATTTGATAAATTGATAAATTGAATAATGGGGCCCATAGTCTAGGCAACCATTTTAGGGTGCATAAAACTGAAACTTGGTAAATATTTTCTCAACATCCTCTATGCAGCTCGGCAAACTCTTTGCTTGGTATACACTTACTTCTCCTTAGCTTGGTTTAAATAAAATTGCTTAGTGAATACTTGAGCTCATGTATACTTGGTAATATTTACTTATCTCCTCCTTCATACCTCAATTGCTATACACATTTTGACACTGATAGACAATATGATTCTTTGTATAAATAACAACTTATTCAACATGTGTGAGTTTAGATGTCAAAGTAATTGCAAATGTCAATGCAAATATATATGTTGCATAGTGCTTGAAATGGTGCTAGATTCTTATGCTAGGCACATAATATGTCACAAGTAGCATCAACCTAATGAATAACATCCATGTTTCAAAAAAAAGGAGGAAAAATACATTACAACATTGTGTTAAAGCAATCAATGAATCAAAAGAGGGAGCTAATGGCAAGGATTTATTGTAGTGATTCAAATTTATGTGTCCATTAAGTCTCATATGAATCCCATTATGCACAATAGGAAAAAAATAATCTAAGGTGAATGCTAAACAACCATAAAATTGTACACACCTGTAGTGTGCTTACAATTTAAATGGTACACACCCAAATCCCATTAAATGTGTGAGCCAAATCGGGCTTTATATCCTTGGTATATAAACTTTTGTCTACCAAATGTCTATAGCTTCTTCTCATAGGGATATTAAATATATCACTAAGGGTCATTTAACTCAATCCTACAAAAAATAATTAAGCTCAATGAAAATTTCCTATATAATGATCACTAACTGTTGTATAAATTGAAATATGATTACAAACATCACTGTTGATCTTAGAGTTAGGTCAAATTCATTGAATTATTCCATCTTTTTGTTCTCCGTCTTTTTCTAGAAACTTCTAATCAAATCCTTGCCTCTGATTGTGTAACGCACTCTCCTAATGCATTAAATATGCCAACTCATCAATGCTTATCTTCCATGCACTTTGACTAATTCAAAAATCCAATTGTGTTGACCTCAAAATCAAATCTTTCTCAAACTTTAACTTTTGCTATCACTTAAAAATCACTGTGTTCTTTTGCTCGATCATCACTATGTAGCTCAACAATCACTATAATTTCTCACTCGGTATCAAAATTCTCGCTCAACCAATATTATGTTCAGTCACAACTCTATTTTCTCAGCAATAACTAACACTCAACTTCTACTTAAGTTTTGTAATCTTATGCTTCAACTCATTCATTGATCGTGCATTACTAATACTCACTCAAGCTTATCCTTATGACTTGTTTCAACTCTTAGCTTCATCCAATTGTCTTCTACATTTCGTGTATTTATTGAACAACACATTATCTTGTCAAGGACTAACTTGTCAAGTACCCTGACACATCTCAACTCAACCTTTCACTAGGTCATATTCTCTCCTTTTAAAATCCTCTTCGTCAATCAAATGACACAACACTATACACTATTAGTAAATGTCTCTCTAGTAGGTTTGACATCAATGACAACATAACAATTGCTCCAATTATGGTTTCTAACAATCTCCCTCTTTGGTATTGATGGCAACAACTACATCTCATATACTTTACTTACTATACTAGTTACCATGTAATCCAAAAAGCTTCAACACTATATATTGTATGTTCCCTATGTGTTTGTTTTTGTTCTTTCTTAGTTTCATTTTGATTCTCATCTAATCAATCTTAGGATGCTCCCTCTATTAACTCAGTACATACTCTTTTCTATAGTAACATATGTCAACCGCTTTGACAATAATCATTCACATCTAATATAATTTATCCCTCATTATTTCTGGCTTTGTATGGTAACTTGATAGTACTGATCTCCCTTGTTATCTTATAATTCATACATTCTCTCCCTCTTTAACAAGAGTGACAAAAATATACCATACACATACATCTTCATGACACTATCTTGACTAATACAACAATATCATCTTTGCATAAACTCATTGTAGCTTCAACTATTGATAGTTCAATGTCCTTTATTTCACACCTTTAGGGAACTCTTAAAATGTGACTTCCTCCATCAATCTGTAGGATATTCTTCTCATAAAAATTGATGCAATGCATCATCTTTACTTTGTTTACTTTAGGTAGGTGAATGATGCCTAACTTGCCTCTTAGATACTCAAAAGAATCCTTAAGCAGTGCTTTAGTGAACATGTCAGCTAACTGCTCCTTTGTGTTCACATATTCTAGTCTCACTTCTTTCTTCTATACTAGCTCTCTAAAATAATGATATTTGATCTCAATATGCTTAGTCTTTGTATCCATCACATGGTTCTTTGATATGTTTATAGTACTTGTGTTATCACAATAAATCACAACAAGTTTAGTGATCTCTTCCTTCACCCCTTTCAACAATTTCTTGATCCAAATATTGTTTGAACAATTCACTACTGCAACAACATATACTGCCTTTGTTGTAGATTATGAAATATAGTTATGCTTCTTGCTTGTCCATGGAATTAATCTTCTACCCAAGAACAAAGCTCCTCCACTTGTTCTCTTTCTATCATCAACATTTTCTGCCCAATTAGCATCTATGTAAAGTTTTAGTTCAAATTTGTCACTCCTCTTGTACCACAAGTCATGGTCTTCCATTCCTTTTAGGTATCTTAATATATTTTTACTTCCATCATAAGATTTTCTTTGGGATTAGCTAAGAATATATCAATAATTCTGACAACTAATGCAATGTCAGGTCTTCTATATACAACATATTGTAGTTTCCCAATTATAGACCTATACAATGTTTGATTCACCATAGTAGAATCATCATTCTTTGATAATTAATGTCCAGCCACCACTGGTGTTACAACTGGTCTTGAATCTTTTGTACCAAAAGTCTTCAAAATTTCTTTGATATACTTTGATTGAGTGGTAGAAATACCTTTGTTCATCTTACACACTTGCAAACCAAAAAATAATTTAATCTCTCCAAAACATCAACATTTCAAACTTCTTTTTCATTTGATCAGAAAATGACTTTCTCAATGACTCCTTTCCTCCAAATACGATATCATTGACAAAAAATTTAGCTAGCAATATCTTGTTTTCAGCTTCAATTCTCAAATACAGATTGTTATTCTCATTAGTTCTTGTAAAACCAATCTTCACCAAGTAATTGTCTAACCTTTCATTCCATGCTCTAAGGGATTTCTTCAAACCACATAAAGATTGTGTAATTTACATACTACATCCTTTTGTTTGGATCAACAAATCCTTTAGGTTGTTAAATGTTGACTTCTTCCTCTAGAATTCCATTCAAAAATTAAGATTTTAAATCCATATTGTACACTTTGAATCCTTTTTAAGGAGCATATGCAAGAAAAGTTCTCACTCATTCCAACCTTGCAACTAGGGCAAAAGCTTCTCCATAGTTTTAACCCTTCCTCTTGTGCATATCCCTTACAAACCAATCTTTCCTTTTTCCTTGTAACTTCACCTTTCTCATTCAGCTTATTTCTAAACACCAACTTAGTTCCAATCACATTTTTATCTTTAGGTCTAGGTAACAATGTCCATATTTTGTTCTTCTCAATTTGTTCAATCTCTTCGTTCATTGCCTTGATCTAATCTTCATTCTCCAAAGCATCTTTGACAGATTTAGGCTCAAATTCACATAAAAAATATGTGTCATTCTTCAATCTTCTTCTTATCATGACTCCTGAATCTTTATCTCCAATAATTTGTTCTAGTGCATGATGTTGCCTTACAATATTTTCCACTACTGGTTTAGATGTTGGTTCCTCTTGCTATTGTTCACTACTCCTATAGCCTAGTGCTCGACAAATTGGTGATGCTTGCCATAACTCTTTTGCACAACCTTAGTAATGCTTGGCTATTGATGCTTGACAACCACCTTCTTTGGTTCATGTAAGGTCTTAGGTTCAACTTCATAGCCATAGACAAACTTTCTATAATCTTCAAATTCTTTCTTGCATTATCCTTCATTTTTCTCTTCAAATTCAAAACCTCTAACATTTGCACTTTCCACAATTTGTTAGTGTTAGAATTCAAACACTTATAAGCTTTTCTCTTAGTGGAATAACCTAGGAATATGCCTTCATCACTTTTAGCATCAACTTTACTTTTCTTGCATCTTTCAATATATAACATTTGCTTCCAAAGACTTTAAAATAGTTTATATTTGGTTCATATCCATACCAGAGTTCAAAAGGTGTTTTGTTTCTTCTTTTGTTCACTTAAACTCGATTCAGAGTGTAGACTACAATTCTTTCAACCTCTCTCTAGCTTCTATGGCACATCCTTCTCCATCATCAATGTTCTTGCACAATCCATAATATATATGTTCCTTCTTTTGGTTATACCATTATGTGGTGGTGTCCTTGGTGCACTCATTTGCCTCTTGATTCCTTTATCATCGCCAAATAGGTTGAACTCATTTGAAATGAATTCACCGCCTTTGTGTGATCTCAAACATTTCAAACTCTTTCCTATTTCTTTCTCAACTCTAGTGAGATACCACTTAAACATTTGAAATGCTTCATATTCTTCCTTAAGAAACATAACAATCATCATTCTTACAAAATCATCAACAAACAAAATAAAGTATTTATCACCATAATAGCTCTGTATTCCAATAGGACCACATAAGTAAGTATGAACCAACTCCAAAACTTCATCAGAAGAATATGTCTTTCTCTTTAAACTAGGCTTTGTCATTTTACCCATTTGACATTGTTTGTGTATTACTTTATCAAGTTTTCTTGATCTTGGTAACCCTCTAATTCTTCTCATTTTACTAATGCTTACCAAGTTGTCCAAGTTCACATGACATGCCTCTTATGCCATTATCAAACATCTTCAAATTGTGCAAATAGACAAGTATCTATAGATAGGTCCAGATAGAACAAGTTACCTCTTGTTTGCTCTCCACTTTCAACTAGTTCACCAATTGCATCATAGATCTTTGCTTTCTTGTTCTGGAAATCAACTCTGTAGCCTGTACTTATCAACTGTGCTACACTCAATAGGTTATATTTTAAACCATCAATCCAATATGCATTGTTACACTTGATCTTTTCATTTAGTTTAATTGATCCTTTACCTTTCACATAACATGGTGCATTATTGCCAAACTTAACACTGTTTCCATTATAATGTTCTAGCTTATCAAACTTAGTTGTATTGCGAGTCATATGATATGAGAAACCACTATCAATTATCCATCTATCATTTTTACTCACATATGAGATCAATGCAACTTTCTCATCTTCACTAGAATCATCTTTCATTGCAACATAAACAACTTCTTCATCATGATCACAAGAATTACTATAAGAACCATCATCTTCAGTAGTATAGAAAGATTTCTTACCTTTGTCTTTCTCTTTTGCCTTTTTTTTTTCTATCATCTTTCCTTCCTTTGTACTTGAAAAATTTCCTCTCGTATTTGTCAAGGCATTTGGCTGCAATATGACCAACTTTGTTACATGTAAACTAGATAATAGGAAGTTTACCTTTGTATTTCCTTTTCATCTAGGAAGTCTTCTTGCCAACAATGCTTCAAGTTCATCAAGGTCATCATTAGATACATTGTCCCTTGCTACATACTTACTTTTCTTCTTTTTCTTAGATCTATCAAGGGTTAGTTAGGCTTTGAATGCAGTTTCAACATTTGTAGGGGAGTAATTGTCAAATTTTGATGATTTAAATGCAATAAGTTTACCAATCAAACTATCCAATGTTAGATCATTACCAAGTATACATCTCAATTCTTTGATTATAGATACTTTGATTGCATAGATAGGAAGTAAAGTCCTCAATACTTTACTTATTATAGTCTTATTAGTTATATGTCATTTAGATCCTCTGATGACATTCACCACTTCTTTGATTCAACCACAATACTGTGTAATATTCTCACCTTCCTCCATCCTTATGTCATGTCACTTTCCTCTTAAGCTTTATGCCTTAGCTCTCAACTCATTCTTGTCTCCACCATGGATTTTTGCAATTTTGTCCAACAATTGCTTAGTAGTAGTGCATTCCTTTACATCATCAAATTTTGCATAACTGAGGGCTACTAAAAGTTCAATCATCATTTGGTTGTGCTCCTTCTTCTCTTTCATTTGTTCAACTGTCATAGATTTAGGCACCTCAATATAGCCATTGTCTAAGTAATAGGATGTGGAGTCTCCAATTCTAGATAAGTGCAATCTCATAAGTATTTTCCATGCTGGGAAGTTCTCCTTGTTCAACTTAAGTATCTCTCTTTTGTACATCTTGATCTTTAACTTGAGTTCCTTCAAAATTTCCTGACAAGCACCTATGTTCTGATACCAATTGTTATAATAATTTAGAATAACTGAGAGGTGGGTCAATTAGTTATCCTTAGGTCTAGAGGTACCAATTCAACTTTTAAACACTTCGAACGACTTAAACAAACTCATATACCTGCTCGGTCTCTTCAACATATCATCAATAATTTAACATTTCACGCAATATCTTGACTCACTGTCTCTATAAGTGTCAACTGCTAGTAAATAAAATATTGTAAAATATAATATGCAAAACAATAACATCCACACATGAAAATAACGCTTTTTACACAAGGATTTAATATGGAAACCCAATTTGGAAAAAAAACCACCAAGTAACATGCTACCAAATTTTCACTCTTCTAAAGTGAGCTCAGTTAAGAGCTAACCCTGTTAAAGGTTACACAACACAATGTTAAATGTGAACCTATTAAAGGATTTAATCACCCTATTATGAGTGACCTTGTTAGAGGACTTTAGAACATTCTATTAAAATGTCACCTTTATTAAATGATTGTTAGGTCAACCTTGATTAAAGGATTTTGGACTGATATAATGATTATAATGTAACAATAAGTTTGATCTCTAAAGTACAACTCACTTAGCAAATTTAGATCTACATTCAGTCATCTATTAGTTCATTGACTGGCCTTTATTCACATCTCCATCACTAATTTTCTTGGCACCTCCTCAACGAATAATACTTTACACACTCTTCACACTTCACCTTTGATGTTCACCTCTTTACAACTTCAACTTAAGATCACCAATCAACAACCTTACAACTCATTCCTTATGCCTCCTTAAAAAGGTAATTTTGATCTTTTTCCGCTCAAACATTGTTGTTGATCTTAGGGTTAGATCAGATTTATCGAATCCTTCCATATTTTTGTTCCCTATCTTCTTCTAGAAACTTAAGATCAAATCCTTGCCTTTGATCATGTAACAAACTCTCCTTATGCATTAAATATACCAACTCATCAATCCTTAACTTCTATACGCTTTGACTAATTCAAGATTCTAATTGTGTCAGCCTCAAAATCAAATCTTTCTCAAACTTTAACTTTTGCTACCACTTGACAATCACTGTGTTCTTTTGCTCGGTCATCACTGTGTAGCTTGACAATCACTATACTTTCTCACTCAGCATCAACATGCTCACTTGACCAATACTATGCTTGATCAAAACTATATTTTCTTAGCAATAACTAACACTCAACTTCTACTTAAGTTCCTTAATCTTCTGCTTCAACTCCTTCATTGACTGTGCAATACTGATACTTAGGCAAGCTTATCTTTTTGACTTGTTTCAACTCTCACCTTCATCCAATTGTCTTCTACACTTCATCCATTGGTTGAACTACACATTATCTTGTCAAGGACTAACTTATCAAGTGCCCATTTTATTTCCATGATACTTAACATGTCTCAACTAACCTTTCACTAGGTCATCTTCTATTCTTTTCAAATCCTCTTCAACAATCAAATGATATGGCTCTCTTCACTATTAGTAAATGTCTCTCCAGTAAGTTTGACACTATATCTTACCAATAGGTTTGACATCAATGACAACATAACAATTTCTCCAATTGTAGTTTCTAACAAATGTCGCTTAGAGTCTTCCTACAAAATTCCATCATAAAACTGTAAGATAATGTTGGGAAAAATGACATTGACCCTACTTTTCCACATCTATAAAAGCTCAATCTACATACCTCTATCTACTTTGAGTATATTTTCAAATCAGTGTCTTCCAATCTTCTCACTTGCACATGCAAAAGAGATAAATTATTGGATTAATAGGGATTTTCTTAGGTTAAACCCCAAATTTAGAACTAATCTTTACTTTGAATTAAAATTTAATTGAATTGGAAGTATGCTTTGGATAAAAAGATGTTAGATCTAAAATTGAATTGCTTAAATTAAATTTTATACCTTCATAAGTCTCCTTTGTGTTGTTGTCTACATGAAAAGATTGATGTTGGCTTACATGTTTGACTTAATGATTGCTTGATCATGGATGCTATCTTGAATGTTTAAGATTTGTATTTTACTTCTCCTTCAATGCCTTACTGGTGCTTCATTGCTTTTTTAATGACAATCTTGAGTGATAATTGATGTCTTGCTTCTTGATATGAGACAAGGGAACATTTCAAATAAGGGGGGATAGGGTTGTTTTAATACCTCTCCTTATAAAATGCATTTGAATTCTCAAAGTTGGATGAAATGAAGGAGAAATTTCAATAGACTACAATCTAATAGTTGGAGGGCCCAAAATTGGGCCCTTTTTGATAGGTCAAGTGTGCCTATTTTTCCATCAATTGACCAATCATAGCTGGGTTAAGGACCAATAACTAGTAAATTGATAAACTTTCTAGGTTTGAGTTAATGTGAGTAGAATCAAACTTGATTGCACATGGAAGTCCATAGACATTGAATTTGACCAAGGTGATCATGAAATTGTATAGGGATACAATTTATGATGCTACACATGCAAATACATGAGCTCCAACACCGAAAACACATAAGAAAACAACCTCTACAAGCACATGCTTAAAATAATGCACCCACAATAGAAAGAAAGTAAACCCACATCCTCTACTGTTGGTTTCAACCAACTTGTACCTCATAATGAAGCCTCAAGAATCTCATCACACACCTCCAACAATGTAAACCTTTGAAATAATTCCAACGAAGCCATACAACAATAACCAACCTCCCATCCTAGTCCACTATCAAACTTAAGATTAGAGAGAACTCACTTTCCTCCATAGTTAAACCCACTCTACTTCCAACCCATTTGCAAAGCCTTCACCAAGTGTTGTGTCTTATAAACCATTCATTAGAAAGCCCCTTAAGATCATCAATTGATAAGTAGAAGATATTTTTAATTGCAAGTCAAATTGTGATATTGCTATTAGGATTTAACTATGTAGTTTTTGAGTCAAACTCATTGACCCATGTTTCATGAATAACGATTCACACAAACCCATCTCTAATGAGAGCAAAAGGAACATTTAACGCTCAATGGATCTAGGTAATGCTCACAGAGGTGAAACATTGAGACTTCCCAGGAGGTCACCCATCCTAGTACTACTCTAATTTGAGCACTCTTAACTACAAAGTTTCCTCCATGGTTAAACCCATTCATTTGTAAATTCTTCATCAAGTGTAGTGCCTCATGAACCATTCATCAAAAAACCCCTTAAGCTCATCAATTGATAAGTAGGAGATATTTTCCACAACAATCAAATTGTGACATTGTTATCAAAATTTAATTAGATTTCTCTAATAATCATCTAACACAATTTTAATGATTTCATAAAAGTTATAAAAATAAATAGATCATATGCAAAATCTGTTTTTCTTATAGTGCACTTCTTCATACATACTAAATCTTTAAATTTGGAAATCTTATCCAGAATATCTTTTACGTATGGTACACTTTTTATTTATTTATATCTAATATTTATAATTAAAATGACTAGCATACAAATTTGAAATTTGATTGTGATATGATACTCATCTGTTAGTAACCACTGAAGTAAAATTCAAGCTAAAATAGTTTGGCACGTTACTCCATCATTACACAAGCCAATATTTCTGAAAAAGTACTCCTGCTTTTAAAGTGGAATATCCAATATTTTCTCCACCCTTCCAAATACGTGCCATGTGTAAAGATTCTTTAGCTCTCGCCACTGTTGACATTAATTACTTTTTCCCTGGCAGGGCAACCGATTTGCATATTTGCCGTTGTGTTGTTTTGAGCTTTTAGCTTTGGGTATTGGCGGTTTACAAGAATCTCAGCTGATTTTGCTCGTCAGAGCTCTTTTGGTTTGTTGGGCAACAATGTCTGCTTGGATTGGTCTTACATGAAATGCTGAAAGCAAAATTGCAGATCAATATAGTGGTGGGTGTTGTGCATTTGGCGACTCAGACATGGACACTCCAAAAGGCTTTGCAGAAATGCTCAGGAACTTCCTCTCTTTCTTGCCATATTTCTTTCTGCTCTTTCTTCTCGGTGCTCTGAAAGGTATGAGCATTGAGCCATGCTAATGAAATTTCTATTTTGTAGCTTTTTTTAGTATAAAGTAGATTTGGGTTGCAATGAAATCTCTCCATTTACCTCTCGTTTTTGTATTATGGAAAACTCTCGAACAGATTGGGGATCTGTCAAGTGAAAATTTGTTTTGCATTTCAGTTTGGACATTTTGCTATCGAAATTGTAAGACGGAAACTCTGCAGTTATTGTGAATTTTTTTTTTACGCAATGGGATGTTGGAGCTCATCCTTGCGAGTCTTGGTGCCCCTCCCGAATCCTGTACATGATGACATCAATCATAGGAAAAATTATAATCGAGTTCATACGTGCCACATCTGAGTGTCTTTCAACGCCAGTAGTTGAGCGTCAAAACTTTAATTACGATACATTCATACATCATCCAAAATGAGCAACAAATTCGCCTTCTCCCTAAAACACAATAGTTGGATTACTATAATTTTCGTAGGCTTGGAAAGAGCAGTGAAAAATCTCGTTTTGATGCGTCTAACACAAGCAATAATAATAAATTACTCATTTCAGGCCTAACACAAGCAATACTAATAAACTATTTATTTCAGATAAGTCCTTCCCTGGATCCTATGAGAGCTTTGTTGTAGGCATAATTCAGCTTTTGTACTTTGTTCCCTCGCAATCGCTTGAATCGAGAAAACATCAAAATATTCCTTATTCGTTTCATACTTTATTTCGATACGCTTTCAACCTTTGTTTTATTCTGATATTGATTTCTCACTTGATTAACTATTATTTCAGCATCATCCATTGCTCTATACTTGTTGATATTTTTCTCGTTCACGAACTCCAAACCTAGGAGGAGGGCTAAATACTCGGGGGTGTTATTAGTAGTGTCAAATGCTAACTTATATGCCTTATGGAACTTTTCTCCTTGGGGGGGCGGGGTATTAAAACATTAGCAGCTCTAGAACTGGTGACTGAAAAACTCCCATCAAATTGCATAAACCATAGCTCAAAAGATATGCTTGGTGCAAGGATTTCAGGGACATCTTTTTCTTGAGAAGTCATCATATAAGTTGGACCAGTTTCAACATATAGTATCTCAGCCCTTGGATCATTGGATTCTAAAACTGTATACTTGGCTTTAGGTTCAATATCAAGTCAAACTTTCTTGTTTCCCTCAATTATCAAGGCATGAGACTAGTCTAATTGAATTTTGCCACCAAGGTCCTTACAAAAGCTTCGACTCAAAATCATCCCATGGCTAGCTGGTGTGCTAGCTACTAGAATACTAAGCTGCATTTTCTTTTGAGGATAGGCAGCTAAGGCAACTTGAGAATATTTGATATGTCCAACAAGAAGGGTCTTGTTTTGGTTCCATAGAGAACACCTTAATTGTGGGTTTGTTCAATGAGAGTACAAGTGCATGCGCTACCTTTGATGGCATAACATTATTGAGGTCTTGAGTCAATAATACAGTTATAGGGATACATGGAAAGGATCAGGCTCATCAGGTATGAAAACTGCAACAAAGGAAAATTGATTGGATATGGGTTCATCTGGATCCTCACACTTGAGAGTTTCATTTATCTCTTGATGCACTGTCGAGTTAGGTTCTTTTGAATCATTCTTAACACATTATATCAATTTATCCAATTGGTGTCTTGAGAAATCCCAACTAAGAAATTTGGACTTTAGTCTTCTTATAATGCTCTATAAGTCAAATGTATCTTCAAAAAAGGTTCACGAAAATCAGTTTTTCCGTCCTACTTTGTTTGATGATGTAGGCTCCTCTTTGCTTTGTTTCCTTCAAAGAATGCACGTAGGGTATCCTCCAAATCTCTTTCTTCTTGCTTTTGCCACCATCTCTTTGTAAGACATTGTATGAAATATCCCCAAGGGATATTCGGCCCAATTTTATCTCAAGATATTTTTTCTGAACATAAACTTATGAAAATGCATTATAAACCAGTAGATTCTCATAAAATACCTTAGAATATGTTATTGCATTATACATCAGCAATACAATAACTAGCATTCAAAATCCAATCCTAAACACAATTTTATAGCCAGATTGGAATACTAAGAAAAGAACTTGTAAGCACATGTGAGACACCTGGTGTGATGTCTCCATGAACAATGGGTTTGTGTCCACTGTCTACTAGCATGAGGGTTTACATCCTCAAGCTGGATGAAAGCTAAAGCTTTCCAAATACTCTCTCAAGAGAGAAATTGAAATCTGAATCATAAACCAAGCCTGAAGAAATGAGCTCCGCCTCCACCTTTTAAAGACCCAACCTGTGACTCTTCAGCTTCTGTAGTCATGTCCTTGTCCCTCATGCCACTAATCTCTTATTCACTCTCCTTTAATTAAAATTGACTTAATAATTTTGTATTAAGTCCTCAAAGGTCATATATTGGATTGGCCTATCAGTTTTTTAATGTCCCAGAAAAAGGGGCATTACAATCTTTCCCTCTCGAGATTGTTTGCCCTCAAACAATTGCAAACATGCGACCATGATACTTGGATTCCATATTAACATCATGAATAATGCTTTGACAATCCGCTGTGCTACTGTGATATGAACGAAGGACCAAGAACTGCAAAGCCATTCACTGTCTTCCCCTGATAATAATACATCAAGTGTGTTAATGCCAAGATCCCAAACCATCCCATGTGCATGTTCAACTAGAATAACCTGACGTGTGCTACCATCATATACAAGAAGATCCTCAATCCGATTGAGAATCTCACTCCAATTGAGATCACAAGCACCACTGTGGTCAAATAATTGTGGGAATTCAACTGTGTGCCAGGCAGCACCTGGAAACCTTGTGAACCATGGGCTGGAAACCTTACGAACCATGGGAATGGTACTCCTGGATCCCACAAATGAAAGGGCCATCCACCTTCCCAACTATCTGTAATATCTTGTTGCTTTGTGCCCATAATGGGTGGAGTATCCTAGCTGCTCAATTGCCACAACGCTGCTTCTGTCACTGTATGCACTCTAGCTATATTGCTCGCCACATCTCTATCCAAGGCTGATTTGTAATCAGAGTTATGTCCCTCTATCTAGGCAGCGACCTCTTGGTCGCAACAAATATTGATCCGGAACTCCTGTCCAAAATCAATGAGTGTGCCATCTTCATACTCAAATAGCGAATTCTCCATTATCCAATAAGCATCTATTTCAAACAAAGGGTTGTGTACAAGCGGAATGTGATCTGAAGTTTTGATACTTGGTCTTTTGGGACAACTATCCAAGTCGTAAGTCTGCTGAATACTATCAAGTTTATTAATTACTTCTTGGAAAAACTCCTGCCTCTCTTTACTCTTATGCTCCCTAGTATGATTTGTGACCCTAATTCTACTTCATGAAGAGTGACATATGTATCATCCAATGCCTCCCGAGTATCCTTAAGTTCCTTGCTGAGCTCCACAATCTCATTCTTTCCTTTACTCAACTGATCAACATATATTCCAACAACCTTAAGAATATAGTCCTTGTTGGAAAGCAAACATAAGTAATTTGATTTCATAGATTCAAGAGCTGTTTTGACTACTTCCAAATCTCCTTCCACTCCCTTTTGAGCCTTGCTATGGAAATCTTCAATCATCATGTGAGTGCTGTCATAACGCACCAAACATGTCACAACCATGTCTTCACTAACCTTTAGTTGGTTCTTTAAGGCATGCATCTGATTATTGTCATGTTGATACAACTCATCGTCTTGTAGTGTCATCTTGGACTGTTCCTTGAAGTCAATATCATGCGTACAAGAAACACATGCGTCATCACACCTCTCAAAAATATAATTAAAGGCCTCAATTTCCTTGTTCCTTTGATTTGCATACAAAGGCAAAAGTGTTGCTATGCTATCATTTTCACGCAAAAGCTCATCATACAAAGACTCCAACATGCTATTACTTCGAGTACAACTAGCCTCATCAACATGTTTGCCAAGGCTAACCTCCAAATCACCAACGTAGAAACTTGTATGTTCCTTATTCACAGCTGAAATCATCTTATCTACATTTTTCGCAGCGCTGTTATGAATTTCTTTAGCCTCCTCTTTGTTATTATGATTCCCACAAACATGATCGGGTGTGCTAGTGTCCTCACATGTCAAGCAAATTTGTTAACTTGTAAACTGACGGAGATCAACTAAGTATCTGTGATGTGATCTTGAAATCTGTTGATTCTATGCTTAGTTACTTCCTCCACGAGCTCGAACGCTACCGATGAGATCATCAACTTAAACATGCCTTTGTAATATCTATGTTCCCTTTCCAAAAAGCTAACAAGGTTGAGTGCAACCTCTTGCAAAATTCAACATATACATCAAGAATTGAAGATATAATAGTGTACATGTAAGTCTTTACACTTCTTGAATGGTAGCTCCTAATTTCAAACATGAAGCATTCTAACAGCTGAAGAATTAAATCATTGCATTCAAGGTCAATTATAATATAAAATAATCTCATCTCTGCCATAATATCCAAAATCTGAACCCTCTTGTCAAAAGTAGGGTCTTTGTCATCATGTAATCCTTCCAAGTTCTTTACTATTAGTTGCAAAACATTCGTCAACACCACATCATCATAGGCTGTTGTAGGAGATGTTATTTGCATAATCTCATTGAGACAAGAGGCAACTGTTAGCTTGATGTAACAACCACTTTTTCCAAGCCTTAGTTATCAACTAACATCTCAATGAAATATAGTACTAATTCACATTCATAGGAAGACAGTTATATCAGTTATGTTCATGTGAATGAGATTAACAGTTACAATTACTTAAACGGAAATCTCTAAACTAACAATTGAAGATACCATCAATGAATTTACCAAAGAATTTAAAATCTACATACTGTAGAATTTCAAAATCCGAAAATTGTCTAGGGATGCTTCTACAAAACCTAAGTTAGTCCATAAAATACCTCTCAAGGAACAAATAGCTATACTACTTTATCGTAATGACAAATACCAATATATCATCTAGGGCATCAAATACCAGTGTATTTAGGGCATCAATTAGCACTGTATCATTTAGGGCATCAGATACCACTGTATCATTTAGGGCATCAAATACCATTGCATCTTTCCTTTTCTTTCTATTGCTAGCTATGGCAATAACATAAGATTAGAAGATATGCTATAATCAATATTCTTATAAATGAAAGATTGAAACAATAATCCATCAGATAAACCTATCTCTTGCATATAGATATATTCCATGTTTAGTTAGAAGATCAACTGATCTAATTGGTTACGAATTTCATTGATGAGAAAGATTGCTTTCATCAAAGGAAATAACTGAATTCAACGATATAAATTAATATATCATATCTTCTTACTTGAATAAACATCATAATAGTAAATTACCTGTTACCAATAAATGTTTGAATGCTTAACTTGTCTTTGTTTGATGCACGTCTTGACATCTTGTGGAGAGGGGAAACATTATCAGGGGCTTAACCTCCCAACTATGGACCTTAAACTTATCCTCACACTTTCTCTTACTAGAAAGGTCCTCCCTACTTGGAATAGACATGGAACACCTTGTCAGCCATTGAGCATCCTAGTACTTAATCACACCACTCAACTTGACAATAGTGAATAAATTGGACATGCATGAGCTTTTAAATGATTCCTTTTAAAAATAATATATGTTTTTATGTCACATCTGATTTTGTTTCATGTTATTGCAGATTTCTTTCTCTCACCTCTTCACCTTGTCCTTGGCCATACAATCGGGTGAGTCCCAGGTGTTTAAATCTTAGAGTAAACCAACTCTTTCTGTTGAACCTCAACTGGTGTAAGAGTATTACATTTTTCAGCATGTAATATCACAATCTTTATGACTTGAGAAATGATCTTAATGGTTTGCAGGAAATATAATTTGATTTTGATATACTTCAGTAAAACAAAGATGTATGAACATATCATATACATTTGGTCTTGACTCAATATAGAAAGATTAGACTCATTGAATATCCACTCGATTGTGCAATTCAATAGTAATCTATGAAATTACATGGACACAATCCTTTCCGCTGTATATTCGAAAGCAGTTTTAAAGAACATATAGCAATTTGAATATGGAAGGTTGACCACATAACCTGGTCTGAAATAAAAGACGTGAGCTTGGGTTTGTCTTTAAGTAGCCGGTTCCTTTGACGTGAGCAATCCGAATGCAAATCTCAGAGTATATATGAATTACGATTGGTTTGAAATCACTTGCAACAAGAAGGAAATAATATAGGTGAGCAAAGGTAAAATCGTGGGAAAAGAATAATGTCTTTGGCCTCTCCTGACTTCCATAAATGAGGAGGCATTCGAAAATATCAAAGGCTTCCAAGAAGCTGTAACTCTTGAGCAATTTAAAAGAGACGAAGAATCATCTTCTTGAATCACCAATAAAATTGCCAAGTGTACATACTACATTCTCGTCTTAAAAGAAAATAGATATGGAAGAGAATTCGAAGGTTACTTATCAAAATGGATATTTCATAAAGTTATATACATATATATTTACTTGCACACACACACACACACACACACATATATATTTTATTAAGATGGCATCATATTTAATGTTTATCCAAGGTTATACCTGTTAAGTATGTATATCTAAATACATGTTTCACCTAGAAGATTATTTTATGTTCTTTATCCACTCATGGTGTACACGCATTTAAATGTACATATTTTAATCGATATAATCTTGTGTAAAATAATACTATGGTGTCACCTTAATTTTATATCTATGTGCACATACATAAATATGTATTATAATGAAGTGACGAGAATGTCAATCATAAACCATTAAAGATATGTACTTTGATTAAGTTAAAATGTTAAAATGTTTTAAAGATTATCCAATAGCTCATGTGTGTCTAATGATTGTATCCTGTTATTCAAGTTGCTAGGTTCTCAACCATGGTGATTCAAGATTCATACCCATTTTCCCAGTGATGGTGATGTCCCCGTGCCTAATTCTTTTTTGACAATGCTTCAACCCCTTCAACATGCTCCCTACAAGGAAATTCTCCACAATTAAATCATATTACCATAACGAGTTATTATTCATAAATGATTGTAACGGCTAAGCGCCTTTTCAATTCCCATGAATTCATGATAAACAACCAACTATCCACAATAGCTTAAAAATATCATCATAATAGTTAACTAGCATGTCATCTTCATATTAAATTATAACGATTAACCATCTTACCATTTCACATGATTATAACAAATTTCAACTGTCAATTGACTTCACGTGAAACCTCAATGGCTATATGAACATTTTAAATCGGGTCAAAAATTGGGATGTAACACTTCACATTTATATCTAGATGTTCCATAAACTTGGGTTGGACCAAGGTAACTATTGAAGGTTGTAAAGCCCAATTCGCGAACCTACAATCTGCATGCTCTACATTGGTCAAATATGTTTCTCTCTCTTCCAATTTGGAGAGAACATCATTTAAGGATTCCATGTGTTCTAGTTGCAACTCAAATATGTATAGGCAACCCAATTGTTTCTCTTTTTGCAAGTTTCTTAGCTGTTCACCATTGGAGGTGTCACTAAATTCTGAAGAAAACACTTGATTTTTCAGACTTTCTATGACCGCTTCAATTACTTGTGCTTTTGCTTGATTAAAGAATGTATTTCCTTTCATAGTGATTGTTGGGGTAATATTTCATGGTTGTAAATCACCAAACTGCATGCTACTTATCAGCTAAGTCCTGAGATTATCTCCAATTCAGAAAACAAATCTCTTAGCAGTGTTGTGGTTGTTCAAGTTGTTGGTATGCTCAGTTCTAGTAATAAGTAGAAAAGTAGTCTTATTTCTTCTTCACACAACATGCTCTTGAGCCCCTTTAAGAAAAAGTCTCTCCTTTTAGCAACAATAGTTTGTTTTTGCTCCGCTAAACCAGTTCTAATTTGCTGTGTGTTTTAACTTTCAAGCTTCTATTATTAATTGTCATAGTCTTGGTCCACTGTTCTCCAAATGGCTTATCCACACTATAGTCTTTCCTACATCCCGTCTGTGTGTGTTCTTCCAATGCCCTAATAATCTTAGAGTGTCAGGGTGTGCTCTAGTCAAGTTCGAATATCAACACTTGCAATCACTAGAAACTCCTGTAACTTGGTCTTCAATACGTTTGTTTCCACCTAGATTCACTACCATCCCTAGTACCCACGATAGCTCCTGCATGTGGCTTTGGATTTATTTGCTCGATTATTTCCCTCTCAAATCCTCCTCTCTTGAACGCATTCAATCGCAACATAGGTTGAATGTTGGATTCTGAAGACTTCTGAATACTTCAGTGTATTATGTAGATGCAACATACATCAGTTTTAGTTCTTACACTTCTTGAATCACCACTCTCCGTGGCAAGAATATAATTTTCTCACAACATAGAGACTTGTTTAGAAACGGTACTGGGCATCGGATACTTCACAAAATTAATCAAGAGAATGGTCATTGTTCATCTAGGCACGGATAATTATTTCATCTACGGCTGAACTCTGATATTATTTAAACATTAACCAATTGAAACCTTTCTCCAAGCCATTACGTTACTCATGGCGAGATTTAATGTCTGTAAGCACAACATCCACAATTTTGAAAATGCATAGACTCCATTTACAACTTAGCTCAATGGTAATATTCCCACGTTGAGTAATTGATTGAAATAATTACAATAGTGTGAATGGTTTCTCATGATATAAGGTCTTTGCTACTGGTCCCCTGCAAAACACATTACTTCTGCCAGAGGCGTTACATTATGATCATCTCTTTTTGGAAATGACTAACTGGCTAACCCAAAAACTCAAGTTGGATAACCCAAAAAACTCTTGCTCACGCTCATGCTCACGCAAAATTACATCCGACATAGGACTTCTGCCAAATTGAATGCCTTCCAAAATAATAATATCCAGACTGGCAACGTTTTCTGAATACTAATCGGCCAAATAAAAGATATAACCTCCAATAACTTCTCAATATTTTGCAAAAACTGTAGGTTATTTGCCAATCCAAAATTCATCCTTCCATCCACGAGAATATGAGAATATATTTTTTTTCTTTTTCCATTCATAGTACTAGACACAATTAATTTTAATGGAACACCGTTCTGAATATTTCCAACGCACAACTATAGTTTTTTGAAATGTTTGCCCCAAATATTTCAATCTCCCATGGTATTGCTTTATATTAAAACGCCCTTCACTATCAACTGCGTGACTCCAGATATTCCACACGTTGTTTGCCAATATTAAATAAGAATTTTCAAAACTCCCACTACGTGCTAATGGATTATTGCATCTTGTTTGGCATTATGAATTAAGCATTGACGAATGGTTAGATAATTCTCGATTATTCCAAACCTTAAACAACTCTTCATAATAGCCTTCCCCACTGGAAAAAGTGCCCAATAATAATCCCACACGATAATGTTATGAATACTGATACATCTAGTTCTGAGGTTGTCATCTTCTTGCACTGAAGTCTTCTTCTTCTCTTCTCTACGAGCGTGCAAAAATTACAGAGTTGCATGGAATGCACGTATTTTTTGGCACCTATCCTCAGTCTCAATCAATTTTATTAGACTGAAAAATTCAAATAAATACATCCAAAAACATGAATCGAATCAAATAGGGAAGGAAATTTTTAATCTTTCCCCAAATGACCAACATATTTTATTATCCGCCCAAGTCTTTAACAATAATGTCTCCACCTTGTGTTACAAGACTCGACAATTATTTCATCTTCCAACTTCCAGTGGCCCGACTTGCCTGTGTATGAAATCTCCTATAGACTAATTAAACACCCATCTGGAGGAATCGTTTGCAAAAGTTCTTGCCCGACAATAATTTTATTTCCACCAACAATTTCCTTCACGAACCATACATTCTTATTGCTTCCATTTGATGCAAAGCTTGGATTGAATATTTGATTAATTCAAGTGACCTGCAAATTAATCTCCAATAATTTCATTTCTATTATCTCCACAATGCAGACTCTACAACGCCCATCATTTGCCTATTAACTCATTCATAGAAAATAAATTGGTTTCATAACATTCAATTCCGCAAATTTGTCAATGATTCTTGTGAATGATTGACATGGTTGTTCAAGATTCAGCTCGTTTTTTTAAATTTCTTGGCTCCTTTTTCTAGTCACAGTAAATAATGTGCCCCATGCTAACTATTAGACTCATGGCAAAATAAACATTAAAATTTATTACTCCACCAAATTTGAATTTTAGAATATGCAGATAACTCTGATCATAGAACTTTCCATGAAATTTCCTTGATTAAAAACTTCACAGAGTGGGAGCTCTAATAAAACTTTTTGAGAATTTTCTATATAAGCTTCACAGGCTGGCAGAAAATCCAGCTATGATACCA
The DNA here is from genome assembly GCA_028749045.1 of Cupressus sempervirens. NCBI lineage: Eukaryota > Viridiplantae > Streptophyta > Pinopsida > Cupressales > Cupressaceae > Cupressus > Cupressus sempervirens. Next base: position 588,527,192 of record CM053785.1, on the reverse strand, counting down.
TTGAAATATCCCCAAGGGATATTTGGCACCCGATTTTATCTCAAGATAATTTTTCCGAACATAAACATATGAAAATGTATTATAAACCAACAATATAAACCAATAGATTCTCATAAAGTACCTTAGAATATGTTATTGCATTATACATCAATAATACAATAACCAGCATTCAAAATCCAATCCTAAACACAATTTTACAGCCAGATTGGAATACTAAGAAAACAACCTGTAAGCACATGTGAGACACCTGGTGTGACGTCTCCATGGACAATGGGTTTGTGTCCCTTGTCTACCGACACGAGGGTTTACGTCCTCAAGCTAGATGAAAGCTGAAGCTTTCCAAATACTCTCTCAAGAGAGAAATTGAAATCTGAATCATAAACTAAGCCTAAAGAAATGAGCTTCTCCTCTGCTATTTAAAGACCCAACCTGTGACTCTTCAACTTCTATATTCTTGTCCCTATCCCTCATGCCACTCATCTCTTATTCACTCTCCTTTAATTAAAATTGACTTAATAATTCTGTATTAAGTCCTCAAAGGTCATATATTGGATTGGCTTATCAATTTTTAATGTCCTAGAAAAAGGGCTCATTACATTGTAGGAGAGATTGTTTATTTCACATATCCCATCTTCAAATGCCAAGTTTTTCTCCTTGGGTTGTGTGGGGGGTAAATTAAAACGAGTGTTACCAGCCTCTGACTATTAGCCGACTGGATGGTTCCGGCGGTATTTTGTATTCTGTAGCCGACGGTTCGGCGATGTTTCTGTAGCCAATGGTCTGGCAGTGTTTCTGTAGCCGACGGTTCGGCGGTGTTTCTGTAGCCGACGGTTCGGCGATGTTTTCTGTAGCCGACGGTCTGGCGGTGTTTCTATAGTCGACGGTTCGGCGGTAAATAGTTTGTAGCGGATAAAATAATTGTGGTCGACGGACTCCTTCGGGAAGGTTCGGCGGTAGTATTTATATCCCGTCTGGGATCATTGTAAATCAATCATTGATCTACTATTGCGAATACAATTCTGCTGTTTCTGTCCATTGTCTGTATGCGTTGATTTACTTTACCTGTACGGTAAACATTTGGCGCCGTTGCCGGGGAATCCTAATAAGTTTCTTTTCCTCCGCTTATTGATATGCTTAAACTCAGCGGGTATTCACGCCTGACTTGGGGACGCCCAGTTAGCCGCCGGTGGAAGAAAGACCGCGGGGAGAACAGGAAGGCCGCGGGCGACGATAGAAAGGCCGTGGATAGGACGTGGGCGCCAGTCAGAGTTTCTCCTCCGCGCTGCAAGGGAAAAGACTTCCGCGGGGAAACAGAGACATAAAGAAGAGTTCTTGTTCTGCCAGAAGGAGAAGATTTTTGTGTGCAGAGGGATTTGTGGTGGATTGTAGAAGAAGCAGTTACAAAACATAATGTATTTTGTTTGTTAATTTGTCTCAGATATTTTGTCAGTCGTCAGGAGACGACTTTTCTTTTTGGGGGGGATGGTGTTAGCCGACTGGATGGTTTCGGCGGTATTTTGTATTCTATAGCCGACAGTTCGGCGATGTTTCTGTAGCCGACGGTCCGGCGGTGTTTCTGTAGCCGACGGTCCGGCGATGTTTTCTGTAGCCGACGGTCCAGCGGTGTTTCTGTAGTCGACGGTCCAGCGGTAAATAGTTTGTAGCGGATAAAATAATTGTGGCCGATGGACTCCTTCGGGAAAGTTCGGCGGTAGTATTTATATCTCGTCTGGGATCATTGTAAATCAATCATTGATCTACTATTGCGAATATAATTCTGCTGTTTCTGTCCATTGTTTGTATGCGTTGATTTACTTTACCTGTACGGTAAGCACTGACTCAGACTTGGCAAATTAAAAAACTCATGAAATTCAAAGATTTTTAAGTTTTTTTCATGTATCATTTAGCCAATTAACATCAAATACACAATAATTGAGATAAACAGAAGTTACTTTGCACACATACACAACTTTTCATAGATCACGTAAGTACAAATGCGAGTTTTTGAATGAAATTACTTAAAGTTAAGCTGAATAACATAATAGAAATTTGAAATATAGTGTAATTGCCAAATGTTTACAATATCCATAGAATCAAAAGTTCAAAACATATATCAAAAGAATGGCTCATAATAGCCTATGTCTTCCTACAAGTATGCCTAAGACAGGTCATGGAAGACTCTAGAGCTATCCTCTCTCTACATGTCTGAGGTTGAACCTCAATGATATGTTCATCATGATCATCCTCCTCATCCTCATAATCCTCATCATCAAAGTCACATCCATCACTCTTGGCGTCAGGGTCTTGCATTGGGTCCCCTTGTGCTCTAGCCTCCTCCATTGCCATCACCATTGCCTCTGCCTCTCGATCCACATGATCAACCCACTCCAAGTCTTCATCACTAAAGACAGGATCATCAAGCTCTTTGTTCCACCCTACTTGTATATTAACCTTCTTTAATACAATGGGAGATGTGTCGGTGCCCAAAATTTGCTTGTGATGGATTTGAAGGTTGTAGTGAACAAAAACAAGATCATTCATCATCTTTGCTGCCAACTTGTTGCGTTTCTTCGAGTGTATATGGTTGAACATACTCTAATTGTGTGCACATTCTGAAGCACTAGATGGTTGGCTCAAGATACAAACTGCAATACTTTATAGATTTGACACCTTATTGCGAAACATCTCCCACCCTACATTTGAAACAAGAAAATTTTAAATCAGTTCTATAACTTTGACTATATCAATCTAAATTGTAGATTCTAAAGTGATAATAAAATAGAAATTAGAATTTGGAATCATAGATTTTTACCAGGCATCAGTTTGGTTCAGTGTTTCTTGCATATGTCTCGTGAAAAGAGGTGACCTAGTGCTTTCTTATACATCTCTATCTCATAGGCTATAATTGTTCCAACAGTTTCATCAGGTGACATTTTCTTTGTAACAACATAGAGGCCACTCAACACCTCTTCATCAGCCTTAAAATCTGGGCTGAATTGGTATGCTGAATTAAAAAAGTAGACAGCTACATGTATAGGCCTATGAAGTAGATTGTGCTGTCACTTATCAATGACATCCTATATGGGATCATATTTATCCTAATTTCATGCATAAAAAGTTCGAATGGCCTCTTTTGCAATATCCATGCCTTCATAAATGTAAATCATTGAGGGCTTCTCTCCATCAGCAATCCGTAGGATAATATTAAGAGGCTCTATGAACTGCAATCATTGTGGAAAACAAAATATTAAGTTTGAAGTTTTCATTTAAAAAATGAACAATGTGAATGTCAATGAACATAAATAAGTGTTTAAAACTTTAACAAAAATAGTAAAATGAAATAGGAATGAGCACAAAAACGAAAATTACCTCCACAATCTCCTTGGTAGGTTTCCAAAAGCCACTCATCAAAAACCTGATCAACCACCTGAACTGCTACATTGAGCTTTGCATATGATGAACTTGTTCAATCCTCACATGCAAACATACTTTTCAAACCAGCCTTTGTGTTAAGAAAAGATTTCAATTTGAGAAAATTTGTTCCAAATCTAGTGACTATTGGACGAGACAACTCTTTTTTCTTTGTGTGTTGCCTCATAAGGTTGAGGACCCAAGCGTGATTATATATGAATTTGCAAGCATTCCTTGCTTGCTCTACACATTTTTTTATCCAAGAAATTTTACCTAGACCCTCCAACACGAGGTCAATGCAATGGGCTGCACAAGGGGATTAAAACAAGTGGGAGTGCCTCTCCATAAGAAGTTTACCAGCAACAACATAATTTGCTACATTATCTGTCACAATTTGCACCGCATTTTCCTCACCCACCTCCTTCATCACTCCTTCATTACCTCAAAAAGATACTCAACATTTTTGGTCTTCCCTGAGGCATCAATTGATTTCAAAAACACTGTGGAACTTGAGAAAAAATAAAGAAATTTAGTACAATCACAATGATCAAACAATTTACTACTAACTTGCTAAATTATAACTTTCTATGTGCAATATTGCAGTGTTCTATTTCCTCTTTTAGTCCAATGTTCGGTCATGATGGTGCAACCCTTCGAGATCCATACCTTACACTGTTCCTCGATTTCAACTTTTACATCAGCAACTCGATGGGTCAAAATAAGACCTTTTAGCTCCTCATCATTAGGGGTTCTGAGCCCAGGATCACAAACAATAACAACATCTATGACAATTTGCCAATAAGGACATCTAAAACAAATTAAATAAACAAACATCTAATAAGTGTACTTACTAAATTAGTAGTAAGAAAAGTAAGACATACAAATTGTTGAGTCTTGAGAGCAAGAGAAGACATACAAATTAAAAATTAAAATTATAAGTACCTTACTGCATTAAATGGAACATTGTTGTAGAAGAAGAAATGTCCAAGTGCCAACTTTACTTGCTTATGCTTCTATTTATTCCAAGCCATGTTCTCAAGCAATGGTTGTGCACCTGGAGTTGTGTGTGAAACATTGATGGAATCAAGTGAGGATCTTTCCTTACGCATCTAAGGCCCAATGCTTACACTCTAAGATGCAATAGTACTAGAAGGTGGAACTGGAGGGTGACCATGTCCATGATAACGTGAAGATCCCTCTACACTTCTAGTTCCAGCGAGTTCTAGCTAATTGTACTGTCTCTTCTTCTTGTTTTTTTAAAAAATTCTTTCTTCTCTACAACTTCCTCTAAGAAAGCTTGCATATCATGCATAATATCTTGGGGGACTGCCTTGCATTCTTTGATATCACACCTTGGTATATGTCCAAGGTGATATTTCAATCTATTAATGCCTCCCCTATTTTATGTTATCATACAATACCAACATGTCACAACTCCTTTTTTATGGCCAGGAATGACATGTTTCCAAGCCCTATCCCTTGCTACTGCACTAGGGTCAGCATCAGGGTTAGTTTTAGGCCTAGTTCCACTACCCTCAGGTTGAGACATAATGTTGTTGTTGCTGCAAATTTACCATAAATGAAAAAAATAAGCATCTAGAATATAGAAAATCCAATTAACAAACATTAGGGCTGCTTACTTTTCAAGTTTTTCATTAGCATAAAATGGAACAAATCTGAAGAGTCCAAACAAATGCAAATAAAACAAGATTCATGAATGTAAGAAAATTGCAAAATAACAAAAAAAAAGAATCTTACCTCTTCAAATTGTTCTAGAAGTGGAAATGTAACCCAAGTTTGAAGAAGCCTGTTTACTGCATAGGGTAAAGATACTTAACGCATGTAGTAGCACGATACAACACAGAATAGATACTTTATTCATATATGCAATATGCACTTAATGCTTACAATCCAATTACAATGATTACAATGATGATCCAAAGTCCCTTTCGAACGGTGTTCATATACCTTCCTGAAGGGGTGACTCAAGCGTCACGCGCCTGTTTGGATACTATTCTACCTGTCGGCTACACTATAGAATTTACCGACATCATCCCCCCCCAAAAGAAAAGTCGTCTCCGGATGACAATTACAAAATAGGATACACTAATTGTGACTAACTATAATAGGATAGATCTTTTTCTGTCACATCACATTCGCATTTCTCCCATGCCTGCACCAAATTGGTCTCCAAAACATGTTGCATCTGTAACCTCCATTAACACAATATTGTCACCTTAGCCATGCTGACCTTGATAGCCACCTGTGCTGCCTTCTCTGCTTCAACTCTTGGGTACGCTAAGCCAAGCGTCGCTCTACTGCCTCCAGCGGGATGATCAACTCCTCTCGAGCTAGCTATGCATCTACCAAGACAACCTCACGTCCAACACCTACTCCGAGTGCCTCAAAGTGTATCACCCCTCTCGAAAGGTTTGCTCCAATGCTCTCTCCACCTCTGGCAGACAGACACTCCATGTCTGTAGCAGCTTTAGGTCTCATCAACTGGTTACACTTCCCATGACTGATAATTGAATTGATTGGGGGTCTAAGGGGCATCGCCCCCATCGGGGTCAAAGGGTAGCATTAGCACTCTCAAACCCACATAAAAGTCCATGGAACACACCATTTTTGTGATTTTCTTGCGATCTCATACTCTTTCTGCCAATTTACTACTTTTCTATGTCTTCCTTTCCTTTTGGTATCATACGTTACTCATTCTGAACTGTTTTGATTTGTCATCATTTTTTTTTAGAACCTCCTATCACCCTTCTTCTGTGCCGTACGACATATTCCTCCTAGTGATGTCGTACAAGCATCGTACAGTTAGGATATTCCTCCTAGTGACGCTGTATAGTTAGTACATTTATTTCCTTCTAATGAATGTTGTACGGTGTTTGCTTTTCAAAAATCTGTTTTGATAGTAGTTGACCTCCTTTCTACTGTACAATCGTACGGTCAAGTCCCTCCCTCACACATCCGTACGGTGACTTGCTCTTTCTTTGCTTGCTGAACTGTATAGTTGTTGTCTCTCTTTCCCTGATGGTCGTACAGTTCCAAATATGCTTTTTCCTCCAAGGCCGTACGGTCTCTAGCAATATCCTTTGTGTTTGTAGTTTCCCCTTATGAATTCCGTACGGGCGGTACAATGTATATCTTTAGAGTCCGTATGCGCCGTACGACGTCCTCTAATTAGATAAATAAAAACAAAACGGTATTTGCTTTGAAACTATGTTTAAACATAAAAGATTACTTAATTTACATATATACTGTTATACATTAATATTTATTATTTATTCTTAGTTGTTCGTCCACAGAGGTGTGTTATTTCTTTCATGATAGACTTTCAGCTTCGACCCATTCATTGCATCGGCTACTTCCTTCCCGTCGAGCGTCCATAATTTTATTGCTTTGTTATCGCCCACTTCATGGATTTTACATGGCCCAACTCATTTATTTTAAATTTACCTGGTTTGATCTCGTTGCGCCTCTTATACTTCAACACTAGTTGTCATGATTGAAATCTGTTAAACTTCGAGTGCTTGTCATGCCACGCCTTTTGCCTGTTCTGTGTAACCTTCGTGGCCCATACCATGAATTTCGTCAGTTGCCACGCCTTGCCGTCAATAACTATATTCTTGATTCTAGAACCTTCACTTCGTACAACTGCAAGTTTTATTAAGCCCTTCCTCTTTGTTTCCTGTGCAGACTATACGATGTGTTTTCCTTGCTGTCAACACCTTTCTACTATATCCGTGGTGTGGTGTTACATTTTCTTTTTACGTAGTCCATTCACCGTGTACCGTATGATGGAATCTTTCCTTTTGTTGGGTTTGTATAGTATGCTCTTTCCTTCAGCTTCAGCCGTAATCGCCTTTCCTTCTTCTGCTTCTTTGTATTCCTTTGGACATTCCTTTTCCTTTCCTTTCTCACCTTCGTCGACTCTTAACATATTACAGCTCGGAAAGAGCTCGTAATCCTCCATCTGCTAATGAAATAGTCCGTTCACCGAATCCAAATCATCGTCCTTCGATTCACCTTCCAACCGTAGGACTTCTTCCTCATCTGGTTCCATCTGCTTCTTCCCTTCGTCCTCTCCTTTTGAATTAGACGATCCAGCTTCTTCTCCCACCATTTATGTGTGTAAATCAATAATGAATCTTTGTCTTTTGCTTTCCATTGATAGTGTATTCTTCTTTTAGTCGTGTTTAACCTTTGCTTATATGAGCCATCCTCGTCCCAGAATGGCATCATATCCCCTTCTTTTTAGCGGGATGACTACAAAGTCGAGCAGGAACAACTGTGTTCCAATCGTTACCGGTTTTGCCATGAGGATCCCAAGTGGCTTAATACCATGTTGGTCTGTAGTTAGTAATTGGAATGTGGGTGGCTACAACGTCAGCTGTCCCAACTTCTTCCAGGTATCTTCTGGTAGGACATTTACCCCTAAACCTCTGTCCACAATTGTGTTTGAGAGGATCATTCCTAATATACCCATTTCTACGACTGCCAGATGCTTTCCTGATGTGAGAGCTAACAGCAACAACTCTGCTGTCGTTGTGCCATTACTATCCCTTCTTGTTTCCTCTGTCACTCTTGGGGTGGGTGTCAAATTCATAATAGCCGTTCGCAACTGTGGCATTGTGAGAAGAAGGTCATTTAATTTAATAGGAACTTTTGTTTGCATTATCTGCCTCATCATGTCTTGTTCTGCTAAGTTCCTTTTCGAAGTTTTGGCAATGTCTTTTACTTGTGATTTCTTGTTTTCATTTGCCTTTCCAACTCTGTTCATGCTTTTTGTAGCCTCTCCTTCTCTTCTTCTGCATCAGGGTATTTTGCTTTCTTCGCCAGCACCTGTGTGGCCGCCAGGACCTTCTCATCACATGTTTCAATGCTTAATAGACTAGACTTACTCCTTGTTTTGGGCATTTTGAATCTTCATGGTCCCCCAGACCACACCATTTGCATAGTAGTTGCGATGTCTTTTTTGTAGTATAGTGTTTAGCGAAGTGGCCCCAGAGTTGCACGCACGACACTGTATCATCGGCCGTCCACTTGCGTCGTACTGTATTCGACTCCGGCCTCTATTGTTATTGTTGTTGTTATTGCCACCCCTTCCGTGTCTATTATTGTTGCGATATCCTCTCGAAGTTGCATCGTTGTTTGTGTTATTTCCGGTGGACACTTCCTACATTAGTAACACCTGCTGGTGTCTTTTTGATTTCATGTTAAACGGACACTCCTTTAGGGAATGTCCTGCAACTTGGCAGATGTCACAAAACTGTTTCGTCGGGCATGAGCCTTTTGTATGGCCATCCTCTTTATAGTCTGTGCACCATAGTTCTCCTTTCACTGTGTCTGGATTTTTTTTCAAATTCTTAAATTCTTTCATCATTCGGAGCATATCTTTCTATAATGCTCAAACCTTCTTGTTCGATTCCTCGTGACTACTGCTACTTTCAGATGATGAATCGTCTAAATCCGATGATTTACGCTTTTTCTTCTTACTTGTCTTTTGTTCACTTTCTAGATCCATCGCATGATTATACGCGTCGGTGTACGACGCGGGTGGTACAATCTTCATCTTCTTTTTCAGAGTCGACCGTAGCCCCTCCACAAATCATCGTTTCTTCAAAGCGTTCACTGGTTGACTTTTCATCTTCCCAACCAGCTCTTTCAGCCGTCTGGCATAGGCTCGGATAGTTTCATTCTTTACTTGCTTGGTGCTATATATCTTTGCTACTATTTCATTATCGTCTCGTAGCAGTTGGAACTCTGCTATGAACACTTTTCTAACATCCACCCATGTAGTCAGTTTTTTAGGGTCAGCGTCCGAAACCAATCAATTGCCACACCTCGTAGGGTTGCTGGGAACTATCTGACCCAATCGTCCTCATCCGTCACACCATTTGCTCTCTATATGGTTTCATACGTCTTGCAATGTCTAATTGGATCTTCCGTATCATCACCATTAAACTTCGGTAATTTTTCTTTGGGACCTGCCATCACTACTTTTTTTTGATTCTTAGGTACCTGAGCACTTGTGCTATTCTGAGCAGCCGCGCTACTTTGGACAACCGTCCTGTTTCCAACAATCGCGTTGCCTAGTGAAAGGTCTTCTTTAAGTGAAGTTGTTCGATTCTTTGCCTATATTCGTTCGTCCAGTGTATCAGGAACAAAGAGTTCACTCCACACTCGTGCTCCTTCGGCACTTTGAGTTGTGTGAGTTGCTTCCCTTCTGTTCAGATACTCTCCCCTTGGCATATACAAGTTAAGGAACTCCTCCCTTGTTTCGTCCACCAAATTTAATCGCTATCAAGTCTCCTCCAGCAATTCCTCGGCACTCCTCGGCCTACTAGGTGAGTGCACTCCCTCTATTTGTGCCTGTTCACCCCCTCGGTGCCCGCTGACAATCTGTTGAAGTTTCTGTCTGTGCTCTGCCTGCTGCGCTAAAATTAAAACTTTTTGTGTTGTACGTATTTCATCTTTCTCTTTTACCTTGTTCCCATCCTTGTTAAGAAAATTCAACATTAATCTTCATAACATTCCTTCATTCCAGATTTGTCTGACAACGACGCCAAATGTTTACCGTACAGGGTAAAGATACTTAACGCATGTAGTATAGCACAATACAACACAAAATAGATAGTTTATTCATATATGCAATATGCACCCAATGCTTACAATCCGAATAGAATGATTACAACGATGATCCAAAGTCCATTTTGGACGGTGTTCATATACCTTCCCAAAGGTGTGACTCAAGCGTCATGCGCCCGTTCGGATACTACTCTACCTGTCGGCTATACTATAAAATTTACCAACAACAAAGCCTCCTCAAAATGCTTCTTTTAACTCCTCTCAGCGCTTAGATGCAAGCCACAAAGTGACACAAACAATCAGGAACTGATAGATGAGAGCTGACCAATTTGGTAATCTGTCTCCCAAAACCCCAATGCTCTACTCTCAACTCTTCTTTCCCTATTCTTTGTGTTTGCAAGTGATAGAATGGCCTTTTTGGGTCTTACTCATAAAAAACCTAAAAAAGTATTAAAAAATTGTTCTAATGAACTTTTTGAACGTCGCTCGCCGATCGAGGCATCTTGACGGGACTTGGCAAGTTAGCCAAGGTAGTTGCCTTGGCGAGTTAGCCAAGACTCGGTCAGGACTCGTTTAAGTCCAACTCCAAAGACAACTTGCTCGTTTTGGCCATTACGCCTTGGGACTCGCTGAGTTTTGTAATGCTGATTAAAACAATACCAGCTCCAAAATTGGCGATTGAAGAACTCCCATCAAATTGGACTATTACTCAGAAGATACGTTTTGGTGCGAAATTTTCAAGACATTTTCTTCATGAGAAATTATCATACAAGTTGGACTAGTTTCAACATATAGTATCTCAATCCTTGGATTCTGATTCTAAAATTGTATACTTGGCTTTAGGTTTAGTATCAATTTGAACCTTCTCGCTTCTTGCCAGTATCAAGGCATGAGACTAGTCTAACCGGATTTCACCACCAAGGTCTTTATAAATACTTTGACTTGAAAGCATCCCATTGCTAGTTGGTATGTTAGCTACTAGAGTACCAAGTTTCATTTTCTTCTGAGGATAGGCAGTGAAGGGAACTTGAGCATCTTTGATTAATCCAACAAGAGGGATTTGTTTCAATTACATAGAGAACACCTCACTTGTGGTCTTGTTCAATGTGAGTTCAAGTGTATACACTACCTTTTCTGGCATAACATTATTTTAGGCTCTTGAATCAATAATATAGTTATAGGGATACATAGAACGATTGTGCTTAGCAGATATGGAAGCTGCAACAAAGCAAAATTTATTTGATATGGGTTCATCTAGATCCTCACACTGGAGAGTTTCATTTGTCTCTTGATGAATTGTCAAGTTAGTTTCCTTTGAATCCTTCTTAACACATTGTATCAATTTATCTAGTTGACATGGATTTGTCTTGAGATATTCCAACTAAGCAATTTGCACTTTGTCTTCTTATAATGCGCTATAAAGTCAAATGAATCTTTCAAAGTAGGCTCACCAGAATCAGTTTCTTTTGTCCTACTTTGTTTGATGATGTGGGCTCCTCTTTGCTTTGTTTCCTTGAAAGAATGTGTGTAGGGGTTTCCTCCTAATCTCTTTCTTTCGCATTTGATTTGGCCTTTTCTTCTTGCTTTTGCCACCACTTCTTTGTAAAGACAATATAGGAGTGATTGTTAATGTTGCACATCTCATCTTCAAATGCCAACTTATGTGCCTTAGGGATTTTTTTCTGCTTGAAGGGTTATTAAAACAACACCAGCTCCAAAACTGGCGACCAAATAACCCCCATCACATTTCATGGAATATAGCTTAGAAGTATGTTTGGTGCAAGAATTTCAAGGACATCTTCTAAAGCTATCATATAAGTTGGACTAGTTTCAACATATTGTATGTTAGCCCTTGGATCATCTAATTTAAAACTGTATACTTGGCTATAGGTTTAGTATCAAGTTGAACCTTATTGTTTCCCATTGGTGTTAAGGCAGCAGACTTGTCTAGCTGAATTTCATCACCAAGCTTTATACAAAAACTTCAACTTGAAAACTGTTAGCATGAATGTTGATGTAATGTCCCCATTTTGGTTGACATCGTTTTGCGTGCCGGATCAGTCTATCACGGACTCTCGTAGACGGGTGGTTGTGATGAGAGTCATTTTGGCATTTATTTGGTGATTGAATGGCTCATTATGCTCTTGGAGATATTATTTTATTTATATTTTATCATCATTTTTATACGGGGCCTACATGTTATAATTCTAAGTTGAGTTGCACTTTTTTATAAAGTTATTTATTATAAAAGTGCATTATAATGAGATTTTATAATGGATGTCTCTAGAAGTTCTTAGTAATTTCTTAGAAAAGGATGCTTCTAGAAGTTTTTAGTAACTTTTTAGAAAAGTAAATAAATGGAGGGCTTGGCCTTTCATTTGGATAGACGAGATTTGATAATTTTACTACATTTTCTCTTGAGTATTTGTGGCACCATCTAGGTTTGCAAATATTCACCATAATCCTTGAGAACGAAACCTCTCAAGAGATTGCATAACTGAGGAAGTGAAAGACCTTCTGAAGGGTTGCACTTTGGAAGTGGTATTCAGCCATTTCAAGTTGAGCTTAATTTGTATACTTAGACTATCTGAGGGTTTGAGTTTTTGGAAGCAGTCTGAAAAAGAAGCTCCGAAAAAGCAGTCCGAAAAAGCAGATCCGAAAAAGCAGTTCGAAAAAGCAAAGCGCAAAAACAGATCCAAAAAAAGCAAGTGAAAAAGCAGATTAGAAAAAGCAAAGCAAAAAGGCAGCATTGGAGAAAATTATTACAGCCATCTACAGTCAGGTTCCTTTATTAGCATTCCTTTTTAGGTGTTATAAGTTTCAGCTGTAGGTGTGCATTATACCAACATTATCATTTTGTAATCCATGTAAATGCCAAAAGTCTTGGCCATATTTCATGAGCATTGTATTAGAAATTTCATTGCAATTAAGGAGATAATAGTTGCTAGTGTCATTTGAGCAATTCAGTATCATTATTTATCAGCTAGTTAGTTTGCATACCAACTGTTTGTAAAAATGCCAGTTGGCTGTAGGTGGTTCAGTTCTCATGCTTAGATCATATATATGCATTGTATATTGCCAAAATTAGTTGCACATTTATGTTAGGTCATTGTTTAGTCAATTCAGAGTCTACTTGCAAGCATTCTTATTAATGCTAAGTGAAGGAAAGAGCCATAAAAACAAATTGAAATTTTATATCAGTCATATGACCCTTGTATGCAAAGTTTTTTTTTGAACTTTTATCAGCATTTTGGGATCAGATTTGAGCAGGGTCATTACAGTTGATGGTATTCCTTTGGGGGAGTATCCTAAGCATTGGAGAGTATTGACATGTTGCATTCATGATCGTGTTTCTCATTGATAGCAACATAGATAAAAAACATCTAAGTTCCAAGAATACCAAACAATACTCTGTTGCTGTTGTTGCTGTTTCCATCTTTTCAAATCCTCTCCATGAATCAAATCTAAAATCCTTTGGAACACTTCTTTGTTCTGTATCTTCATGCTATATATCTCCCTCATAGAGATATTCATGAATCTTTCTGAATCTCCCTAATAGAGATATGTACAACTGCTGCTACTGTTCTCATATTTTCAAAGATACATTTGAGTACTTGAGAGGTATGCTTGGGGTTATGCCCCTGCCTACTTCAAAGTAGATGATGCAGAGATTGCATTAGCCCAGTGGTATAGAGCACTATTGTTTGATTGGATTGAATGCTGATGCTTCTTGTATGGGGGAGTATCTGTGATGAGCAGAGTCATTAAAGACTTGGTATTTGGTATTAAACAATGTCTTTGGATACTTGAGCTGGTTGAAGACTTGGAGTTGTAAATTGACATAATGAGGTCTTTGTCATTGATGTCAATGGGGGAGAAGAATGCATGAAAAACATCCTCTAGCTGAATAAGGGAGAGACAATTGTACATATCTCTATTAGGGAGATTTAGAAAGATTCATGAATATCTCTATGGGGGAGATATACAACATGAATATACAAAGCAAAGCAATGTTCAAGAGGATTTCAGATTTGATTGATGAAGAGAATTTGAAAAGATGAGAACAACAACACCAGCAACAGAGTACTGTTTGGTATTCTTAGAACTTAGATTTTTTCATCTATGTTGCCATCAATGCCAAAGGGGGAGATTGTTAGCATGAATGCTGATGGTATTCCTTTAGGGGAGTATCCTAAGCATTGGAGAGTATTGACATGTTGCATTCATGGCTGTGTTTGTCATTGATGTCAACATAGTAGTAAGTGTGTGAAGACTGATAGAATAACAGACAAAGATCATACTTGTATGGACAAAGTTTGATGTACAAGTGAAGCGCATTTAAGGACATGTTGTACCTTGTGTCCTGATGACGAGGTTAAATGCACAAAGTCTAAGTCGAAGATGTATGGAAGCTATAAGTGTTTTGTAGTGAGCAGTGTAGAGACAGAGTGCATGGAAAGCAATTTCTGATGATCCTATCATATCTTCTAACAGAGATATAATTTGGTGATGCACAGTCAACCAGTGATAGAAGACAGTTTGATGATGACGTCAGCAAGTGTGCAAGTCCTGAAGTCGCACATGTGAAGTTTTATATATACTGTGAGCCGACAGTGCTATTGTAATTGCAAGTTAATTAATTATCTTATTATAATTAATTGGGAAAGCCTAAAGGTTGACTCAAGGAATTATTTTGGAGATATAGTATAAAGGTAAAATGTTTTCCTTGTTTGTATGCATGTATGTATCAAGTATTGAATGCAAAGTACGAAAGAGAGCAGAGATTTTGGTGATTGCGAGTAAGCGATCCAAGGGATTATTGGATGCAGAGTTTGTGATTTGGTATCAAGATCAGAAGGAGCAGACAAAGAAAAAAGAAGGAAGTACAATTCAATTATATTATTTAACAATGAATAATACATAGATCATTTGGACAGTGGGTTCATTGGTCTTGCCTCTGAAGCTGTTTGGACAGTGGGTCCATTTGTCTTCCACTACTAACAGGGTTGGCATAACTCCTAACAGGGTTGGAATCTCTTAATAGGGATTCAAAGTTTCCTAATAGGGACTGATATGTATTGAATGTTGTTATAGACTCCTCACAGGGTCCATCCTCTAATAAAGAATATTTATATTAATACATCATCTTGTGAGTACCATCCCCATCGGGGTTTTCTCTCTAATCAAGGGTTTGCTTAGTTAACATATCTGGTGTTATTGTGCATGAGTATCTTCTTGTGGTTTCTGATTATTTTGCTCATATGGTTAAAGATTTAATAAGGTTAAAGATCTAACAAAAACATCCTATAGCTAACTGGTATATTAGCTACTAGAACACTGAGTTTGATTTTCTTCCAAGGATAGGCAGCTAAGCAACTTGAGCATCTTTGATTTGCCCAACAAGAGAGACCTGTTTTGATTACACAAAGAACACGTTACTTGTGGGCTTGTTCAATGAGAGTCCAAGTGCATGTGCTATGATGGCATAACATTATTTGAGGCTCTTAAGTCAATAATATAGTTATAGGGATCCATAGAAAGGATTCGGCTTATTAGATATGGAAGCTGCAACAAAGGTAAATTCATTTGATATGGGTTCATTTGGATTCTCACACTTGAGAGTGTTATTTGTCTCTTGTGTATCAATTTGTCCAACTGGCGTGGATTTGTCTTGAGAGTTTCCAACTAAGAAATTTGCACTTTAGTCTTCTTATTATGCTTTATAAAGTCAAATGAATCTTCATAAGAAGGCTCACTAGAATCAGTTTTTCGCCCTAATTTGTTTGATGATGTGGGCTCCTCTTTGCTTTGTTTCCTCAAAAGGATGCGCTTACGGGTATCCTCCAAATCTTCTATCTTTAAGATTTGATTTGGCCTTTTCTTCTTGCTTTTGCCACCATTTGTTTGTAAAGACCTTGCATGAGTGATTATTTATGTTGCACATCCCATCTTCACCATTATTCGACTCTTACTCCAAAAAGTTTACAAAGGATTTGATCAAATTGCTGATTTGTTTCATCTTTCGAGGCAACTTGTTCTTCCATCCTTTCACTTGTTTAATTATTCGCATGAATCTAGCCATTTCAGTTCACGAGGCTCCATCATGATTGGTTGTCAGGTGAAATTGCACATAGCGGCTTAACTATTAGAGGAGGATGATTGTTCAATTGCTAGGAAGTTTGAGCTACTTTTTTGTTAATAGGGGACATGGTTGCTTCTATGGGTATCTTAAGGTAATGGTGAAGGATTCTAAGGCATCATTTTCTTCAATTGAATCACATCGTTAGCAAGCTTTTGTATCATCAGACTTGTACCACCAAGGTTTGCTGCTTGTCCTTTCTGCTTTTGTAATTTTTTATTCCATTTCCCATAACTAAGAAAATCATCTTCATCTTCAACTTGTTCTTTGTATTTGGAAACTTACAACAAAAGGCTGAGCACTGATGGAAAAAGCATTTTTGGTTCTCCTCTATGTGCCTTTTATTTGCTATTATTCGATTGCCAATCTTGTTAAGCAAGCCACAAACTCATGCATAGGTTCATGTATTTCCTTCTTCATTTGAGTTAGTTGCACAAGGAACATGTGTTCATTTTCTGCAGTCTTAAATTTGTCTTCAAACACTTGTTGAAAAACTACCCATGAGGCAATTGAATCTGCTAGTAATTGGCAGAAGCACTCGTCAAATGCATCAGTTAGAGTTTTACCAAAAACTCAAACAAACAAATTTTCATCTATTACTCCGAGAACTGCACATGTAATAAAGAAAACATTAATATCTTCATCTATAGTCATTTCCCCATCTCCACTACATTTAGGAAGAATCTTTCTTGACCTAGAAGGTAAATCATGTAATGGATTACCCAATGACAATGGACGTATGGCAGACCCCAAGGAATTGGTGGAGGTCGAGCCATTGCTTGTGGGATAAGTGGTGGAATATTTGTAACCATGGATCGAAATATTGTCAATATTTCTGAGAGAAGACAACTTGTCGTGAGTAGTTTTGGCTCTTGACAAACTGTGTAAAGTTATTGCGGCAGATAAGTTTCAATTTCTTGCTGGTATTTTGATGTTTTATCAGCGATATATCGGAAATTTATTGTGATATTTAAAGAACTTATCGTGCACAACCAATTTGATACAACAATCATACTGACATACACAATATTATAATTAATGATCATATGCCAATCATTTGATGATCTGATTGAGATATATTGTAGCTAATCGTGCTCTATACCCTTTACCCTTTAAAACAAACGAAAGGACTTTCGCAATCGGGAACATTGTAAGGAAGAGGACAATCATTGTAAATGAGTCTATTGGCAAAGATATCTTAACCATGACTATGTTACTAAACCAATGATACGACTATTGAAGCGATGAAATACAATTAGATAAACATCACTAACTTTGATGAATAATATATGCAGTGCGATGATCGGTGGTCAACTAGTTGATGTCAATTCTTAGTAACCAAATTATCATGGTAATGACTTAAGTAAGAAGAATTACTAACATAATAAGGAATGATCAAGACCAAAGGATGAGACAACATACATGTGATAGCAATACCAAGGGTCTAGGGCTAGATACCCTCCCATTCCAATAGTTTTCACTAGAGCCATTAGGAAGGGGAAAATGAAGATGTAGACTATTTTGATATTGCATGTAACACTTGTATTTGCTTATAGTTTGACAAAGACAATTTGCTATTTTTAGTTTTCTTTAGGGTCCATGCTATTAGACTATGGCTATGCGCCATCATTCCACATGAGGATGTGATTTTCTATCCTACTTGCATTTATAAATATCTAGATCAGCTTGTTTGGTTGGTTTACTCATTTACTGATTCATTAGATGCATCTTCTTATTGAATTTTGCAAAAAAACACATTTGTAGTTAAATTTAAGCAATCTCTTTATTTCCTGATATTTTTTCAAGATGTTTTAAACTTATCTTTGTTTTTTTTCGATATCTTTTTTTGGCCCTCGACGATAATTTGCCAATAACAATATTTGAAACTATGTTTATAACTATAGGCAATCGAGTACCGTGTAAGACCCATGCTTGTATGGATGAAGATGGAGGAGTAAATTTGGTAGGTGAAGGAGGCCTATTCACTTATTTAACTTTCCTTCTTCAAGATGTCAGCAAGATGAGAAGTTTATCTTTTGGAGATCTTTAAAATCTGTATCAATTATTCCTTTGTTTCTATCACCGTTGGTATATCTCTTGCCAGCCAACATGTTATCTAGTTACCTTGATCTCTTTGGTCTTGATTCTTGAATGAGTTGAATTTTCTACGTTTTTCATGTAGGAATGGAAATAATTCTTTCTATTATGATTACACGTTGTCCTGGACGAAGTCTTCTAAGCAGCTCACCAATTTCCTCGTTTTCTTCTAACACTTGGTTTACTTGACAGTATTCTTGTGCACTTCGTCTACACCTCCAGGCCAATGTGTTCTCCTGCTTGTTTTGCCAGTATATATTCGGTTGAAGTACTGGAAAAATGTTCTCATTTGGTGAAACCATTTTCATTTATGATAAGTGACTAGTCTAATGTTTGCTCGGTATCCCTAGCAGAGTCGTGAAAAATCTGTTGCTAAACAAATGTCACTTTAAAGTTTACAATGGTTTTCCCAATGGAGAAATAACAACATGCTCCCAATAGTTGGATAGATCACTTCTAGAGTATGATCTTCCTGTGCATTCGAGTGGGGCAGCTCCCTTGTATGATCAAATTTTTGATATTTAGATAAATTTTACTTGAAAAAGAAAGGAAAATTTTCCAATTATTAGGATTCTTAACAACAGATACACAAATGCTATCAAGATTTTGCTAAGGACAACTCTACTCACTTTACCATTGAAGGTCAAAGAATGTGCATAAGAACAGTTCTTAATGAAAATCTGATTTAAATGCAATTTACACACTTCAAAGATACCAGAGTTGGATATGCTTTGATAAAATTCATTGATGCTAGACCGTTGCCTATATAAAAAAGGAATAAGATCACAAAATATACTGTGCTATCATACAATATGCAAACAACATTGCGTAATGAACACCTTACAATAATGGGACACTTCCAAAATGTCTTGCATTCATTTGAAGGAGTTGTGCAACTCAAAATTCTTGCTGTTTAAAAAACACAGCAAACAGTCCTTGCAACATTCCCAAAATTCCTTTATATAGGCTTGTCTCCTTGTAACTGCCTAATTTTCTGGGGTGATAACCAACTTATTTTTGCAGAAGTTGAATGAAGTTATTAACTTCATAATTTTTGCGCAAAAAGAGTCAACTAATTAACCTTGACCAAAAGGGATAAAAGTCATATTACAAACAAAAACAAGGAGATAATGTTTTTTTCTTATTTAACTGCAACTAAGGGAAATGTACAGTGACAACATCTGCAATCATGTTGCAATGTTACCTGAAGCATCTCGTTATGAAACATCCTGAGTGGCAACATATCACTGTTGGACTGAAGATTTTTCCTTATAAGATTATAGAGCATTATACAGCGTCTCAAAAGGAATTGAAACAGTGGATAGGAGTGTTACCTCGCAAGGACTTCCCTTATAAACCTCACTGGCAGAAATTGGAAAGGAATCAAGGTGATCTTAGATTTGGATCGAAGGACTACAACTGGCTGAGGATAGGGGGAGGTTTTGAATTCAAGAAGATTGAAAGGAAGTTTTGGCATCCAAAGATCATAGGAATGATCACAACAATAGAACCCACCAGTAACTTCTGATAGTGAGCATTCTTTGGTTACCTTAGTGTTCATAGATAATAAAGAATGTAATGATTTTGTTGCTTATCTCAAAGGCGACACTTTCATTATAAAATGGGTGGAGGGGGGGTTATGGTCAGTGTATCCCAACTCAAAAACTGGTGTGAAAAAAACCTAGGATAGTGCTGCCAAATTAAACCCTTGTCAAATGGCTTCCACTTAGTGATCTGTGTAACTGCAAGGGACCAAGAACGAGCTCTCAATAGTGGCTCCTTTTTATTGATGGAAGTGGCCTATTTGTTATAGATTGGTCTCCTCATTTTAATTTGCAGAAGGCTGAGATGACATTCCCATATGGATTATATTATGGTAAAATAATGAATGTGTTATTAAACAAAGATCATGAATGATCTATATATACAAGATACAAGAGAATGTTTGTATAACGAACAAGAGAGAGGAAATAGAAACATTCTTGTAGAGTGAAAAAGAAAGTTTCCATAACGAACGAAAGGAGTTTATGGAAATGTTACAAAAAGAGTGACCATTACAAAAAGACGGAAGAGAGAGTAAAATAAAAACTATCTAATATCGTAATAGTTAAACATCCAGACTTACCCCATGAATACACAGATCCTGCTACTCTTAAAATTATTGGAGATCGACTGGGAGTATATATCAAACATCAAGAAGTTGTGAATCAGGAAGATCTGTCGATATAGTCAAAGTTGCTGGTGAAATGTCAAAGTCCACACCCGATCCCAAATATCATTGAAATAAGGACATGTGAAGGCATTTAGAAACAACAAATAAAGGTTGATACAAGTTGCAAATGTGTTGTGGAGGAGGTGATGGAGGAAGGCAGAGATAAAGGGAAATGGCTGGAAAGAGATGCAGCTGCAGAACTAGCTTTAAAAATATCGTCTGCCATCTTGAAGGATAGAATGGAAGACTCATCTTTAGGTCTATTAGTGTTTTCAGCTAGATTTGGCAATCAACAGATTGATAAGGGTGTGGACTGGGGCATTTCGTAGAAGAAGGAAATTGATGCAACATTCATGTTAGGAGGTGAAGCAGAAGAGAGAAATGATTAAAATCCTGGGAATGCAACCGTCTTGAATGCTGACATGGTTAAGAACTTAAGAGTATGAAAGGAAACATTGATCAACATACAGGGTCAAATTTATTCTTAAACTAGGTGTCACCAAAAGAATTGGGGTTGGATCAAACAATTGCCATGTATTGAAAAGAACCTTTAGGACAAGAATTATTGAATATGGTCTTCGACCGATCTGCCAATCCATTAGCTGACAGATCTAGAATGCAAGAAGTAAACATAGATTTTGTAGGCAGGGATGCAAATCACACTCTCTCCCCAAATTAACGAGCAATACAAAGGTGCAAGGACATACCTATTTCACCTGTCAGGAATCTAGAAACTTATTTTGAGGGGGTTCAAGACAGCAGTGGTGAACAGGATTCAGACTTGGAGGAGTTATATCTAGATGATTTGCATGAACAAGATGTCCTAGGGCTATCAAATATCCCAGATATAGTAGAGAATAGGATGGTAGAACAAACTCAGACAACTATCAACAAACCTAATGCAGGAGAAAAGAAAAAACGGGGTCCTAAATCTAATCAAGTGAAACTAGCTTTGGCTGGAGTGCCACAAACCAAACTAAACTTTTGAGATCGGGAAAGGGTTATGCCCTTTCCCGAGAGCAGTGAAGCTCCTTTCGTGGAATGTCAGGGGCAGCAATGCCCCTGACAAAGCTCGCTTGATCACGCGCTATTTGGATCAATTGAGACCAGATATAGTTTTCTTTCAAGAGACAAAGCTTAAAAAGAATGAGTTGGAGAAGTTCAAGCTTAAATTCCCAAGAGGGAAGTGTTGTTTTTCTGAGGCCCTGGGAGCTTCAGGGGGTTTGGGTATCTTTTGGAATGAAGGAACAGTAGATGCAAATTTGAAAGGGCAAGATTCCTCCTGGCGATGGCTGCAAATTGATTCAAAATAGCTGTTAGCAAATATAAATGTAGTTAATGTCTATGGCTCAACAAGCTTGGGGCAAAAATGGCGATTATTGGAGATGTTAACTAACTTAGTTGCAGGTTCAGATTCTGGTACAGATGTGGGTTTGAAATTCGTCCTAATTTTTTTGGGTTGGGTTTGGTTTCGTTTTGGGTTCATCCATATATATATATATATAATTTGGTCCTCCTTACAAAGTTTCATCTGTGTTTATGCATAGACTATATAAGTTGGTCCTCCTTTCAAAGTTTCATCTGTGTTTATTTATAGACTATGACTGGATAATTTAATTTGCCTCCACAGTTTAAGTAGTCTGCAAAGTGCTCCATAGATCAAACATTCTCACAACCTAGTTAATTACTTTTCCCAGGGGACCATGAGCAAGCATAAGAAGACACAAAAACACTTCGGGTTTGAGGACTGTCTCTTAGATGAGTTGATAAGTAACAAAATTTAGAGACAATTTGTTTACACAATTTAAATTAGTTAGAGATATTTTTATTGAGTGTGAATGGTGTGAATGCCATGAGCTAAGTCACAAGGTCCAAGTACAAGCTTGAGCTCGTCAATAATAAAATTCAGAAGAAGTTTAATGAAGGCAAAAAAAATTACCTTTAAATTTACTTTATATATATATATATATATATATATATATATATATATATACACAATAAATCCATTAAATTATCTATATAATTAAATACTACAAAATAAATTTGAAATCAAATAATATTACCAAATAAAATAATCAAATTTATTTTCTAATGAAATAAATTAAAATCAAATTATTATAATTATTATACTCATT
The DNA here is from genome assembly GCA_028749045.1 of Cupressus sempervirens. Lineage (NCBI taxonomy): Eukaryota > Viridiplantae > Streptophyta > Pinopsida > Cupressales > Cupressaceae > Cupressus > Cupressus sempervirens. Next base: position 588,504,601 of record CM053785.1, on the reverse strand, counting down.
AAATTATAATATTTGGAAAATAGAATAATATTATTAACTTTAAACGCGTAATAATATATCTACAAAAATTATAAGAAATATATATTCAAAAAGTATTTTTAAAAAGACTTTGTCTACACCATGGGCACTAAGGAATTAATTTTCATTGGTCAGCATAAATAAATAAATTCAGGGCATGAACACGTGGATGTAGGGTTTGGTGAAGATCATTTCTGCTAGGCGCCTTTCCTGCTACCATTTGTTTCGGCTCTCAACATCTGTGGAATCTTAAACTCTTAATTAAATGCACATCATTGGATTTGCTTCATGAGTATGCTTCTGCTGTGTCCCATTGTTCCTCTGCAATTCCTGTGTTTATTGTTTTCAAACACAATAAACCGCAGCCTCAGCCAAATGCGAAAACCTCAGCCAATGTCGGGTGGAAAGTTCGTGGATAAGCAATGATATGCTTATTAAATGCAAAAACCAGGTCTAAAGCTGTTGTTCTCTGGCTGACAGGGCCAAAAAAAAGTTTAAAAAGATCATTGAGAAGTCAACAAAACCAAAATTCAGTCGGCGCTCATCAACATTTCTTTTGGGCTCATGTGACCAAAAACAAATTCAATTGAATTTGTGTCACATTCGTCCAGGGTCTTGCTTGTGGAATTTGACCTGACTTTGACAGACTGTTGCTGACTTTCAGGCGAATTCATTGTGCACCAGAATTCAAAGCGAATTGACTTCCAAATTCGCAGATGATTGAGCGGATATGACAACACAGTTTACTAATATCATTTCAACTCAAGGAAATGGGCTATTTATACTAGGGGGAGATTTCATATCATTTCAACTCAAGGAAATGGGCTATTTATACTCGGGGGAGATTTCAACGGCATTATAAGTCCAGGGAAAAAGAAAGGTGGGAAAGGTTGGGTAGGACAAAGTCAAATGGACTTTGCTAATTTCTGCACTGGTAATGGTTTGATTGAGCCAGACTTGAGAAACAAACAATTTTACATGGACAAATAGACGTATTGGCTTCCTCAAAATTGCAGAGAAATTAAACAGATTTCTATTGGCAAGGGATTGGGTAGCTTTTGATTGGGTGTGCCACTCTGAAATCTGTTTTAAAATGCATGAGGATTTGACCCTGGAACGAGCTCCCTTCAAATTTGAGACAATGTGGCTTCGACATGATGGTCTGCATAATTTGATCGGCTTATGGTGGAAGAGCGTGCAGGTTAAACCAGGTGATATATCTTTCATAAAAAGATCAATTCAGATTTGGTACGAGAGTCATTTCAAAGTATATTCATTGAGAAATTCAAGCTAGAAAATCAACTGGCTGCATTACATTCAACCATAATAGAATCGAGAATGGGTGAACTGGAATATCAACAAGAAACTACTTTGAATAAATAGTGCTCAGAAGTACTAGCTAGGGAAGAAGTATATTGGAGACAAAAGTCTCGGGACATATGGCTAGTTTCTGGGGACAAGAACACAGAACTCTTCCGCAATTCAGTATAAGGAAAGCACTCCTTCAATAGGATTTTCTATCTTAGCAGTGTCAATGGTGTTAGACTAAATAACCCAGAGGATATCAATCAAGAAGCTGTAAGATATTTCCATAATATCTTTAACTGAAACCAAAATTTGACTGATGCGGATTTAGATGTTTTGAAGGCTATCCCTCGCATCAAAGCAATGGAACACTTATGCCCTTGTTTCGGTGGAAGAGGTCAAAGGTGCTGTGTTCGGTATGGGTGGGGAAAGGGCTCCAGGGCTGGATGGCTTCCCAACTATTTTTTCAAAAAATTTGGGACATAGTGGGATAGGAGTTTGTAGAGGTGGTAGAAGAATCCAGGCGGGCTTTATGCTTAAGGACTTCAGCAACACATTCATTGCTCTCATCCCTGAGGAAGAAAGGGTTTCCTTGGATGATTTTTGCCCAATTTCCCTATGCAACAGTGTATAAGATCATTTCTAAGGTGAATGCAAATAGGTTGAAAAAAGTTCTAATGTCATTATCTCACAAGAGCAGAGTGGTTTTCACCAAATCGGTCAATTTTTGAAGGAGTCATCATAGCTCATGAGGCTATTCACACTGTGAGATCAGTGAAACTGGAAAAAATGATAATCAAACTAGATATAAGAAAGGCATATGATGAAGTAAACATAAGTTTCCTCTTGAAAGTCCTTGACCGATTTGGTTTTTGCCCGGAATGGATTAGTTGGATCGACAGTTGCATCTCGAATATTAGGTTCCCGGTTCTGGTTAATGGAAGTCCTCAAGGATTATTTGAGTCCATCAAAGGTTTCAGGCAGGGAGATCCTATATTCCCCTTTCTATTTATCATATTGGCTGAGGTTCTTGGAAGATTGATAACTAAATCCAGGTCTGATGGTAAGTGGAAAGGCATCAAGATTGTGAATGGATTAGACACTCTTAATCACTTATACTTTGCAGATGACACCTATCTGGTGAGAGAGGCTTCAATTTGGGAAGCTAGGAATATCAAATTACTTTTGGACAGGTATAGCAAGGCCTCAGGGCAGTGTGTAAACTGCCATAAATCAGAAAACTATTTTTTCAACACAAATTTGCTATTACAGGAGAATTAGTCAGGTTTTGGGAATGAAGGTGGGCCACTTTTAAAGTAAATATTTGGGAATCCCACTCTTTGAAGGTGCATTGAAGGCCAACCTGTGGAAGAATCTAGTTGATAGTTGTGTCAAAAGAACGGAGGGATGGAAAAGTAAATGGCTCACATTAGTGGGTTGAATAATGCTTCTTAAATCTGTTATCTCTGCTATTCGAGTCTTTTCGATGATGTGTTTGAAAATACCTAAGAAGATTAGAACAAAGAATGATTTTTTTTGGAATGAAGGTAGAGATTAGGATAAGAGACCCTTATTTACTTGGGATAAAATATGCAAACCAAAATCTGAAAGGGGTGCGGGTCTACGTAATTGGGATATTATGAATGAAGCTTTAGGTGCCAATTAGTGTGGATGATGTACTAAAATCCTGAATTGTTGTGATAGTTAGGAGGATAGCAAAATTTTAACCATAAGGGATCCACCTTGGGGCTCTGCAATCTGGAACTTCATTCTGGACTGCAGACCTATTCTTACTAATCATTTGGCTTGGCAGATAGGAAATGGGCAATGGGCAAAATTATGGGAAGATTCCTGGGGAGGACGTCAGGTCTTAGGGGCAGATAATGAGTTGGAAGCTGTTAAAAACTTGATTGTGCAACATTGGGGACATAAAGTATGTGCCTACATGGAAGTTAGTAGTACTTCATATGGCGAGGAGTGGAAATGGAAAAGTTTGGAGAATCTAGATATTGCAGATCACCATAAGCTACAGATGTTGGACATTTTCATCGACAGACATAAGTTAATTACAAGGAGAGCTGATAAGCTTATTGATGGGCAGCCAAAAGTGGTATGTACTTGGTGCAAATTGGGTATCATGTGTTAACACAGGTTGTGGAAATTGGAAAATGACAATTGGCCCATCAGTTTGTTCTGGGGAAAATAATGGTTACCAAAGGCAGGCTCATTTGCATGACTGGCTACTAAGGGAAGGGTCCCAACTGATGACAGGAGACCTTCAAGATGTTGTTTGTGTGAAGAGGAGGAGACAGCTAATCAGTTTAGGAACTGTTAGGTAGCCATGGAAGCTTGGAAATTGTTTCAAGGCAAACTAGGGTGGCAAGGTCCTCTACTTGAAACCTTGAAGGATTTATTCTACTGTTGGCCAGCTAGAATGCCTTGATCTATTTTTTCATGTATCTGGAGAATCTGCCCATCTATCATCATAAGGGAGTTGTGGATGGAACGCAACAAGAGAATTTTTCAAGGCGATGTTGAAACTATAGAAAGACTTCTACTTTGAATTAATCTTGCAATTGAGGAATAGTCTGTACTGCATCTTCAAATATTTCAGCTGATTTTCCTTATAAAAAATGGAACTAATGGTGTCAATCTTTCTGGCTAGGGGTTAAATACAGGAAAAATGAGAAAGTTGTGCAAGGATTGAAGAAAATAGATAAAAGTAAATTTTTCTGGGGCGACATTGAGAAACGGTGGCAAATCAGGCATAGGAGTTAAATTCAGAGATTATATGGGCAATACTCTTGCCTTTGGAGCTATGAGACTTCCAAGTGGTATAGACAATGTGGTAGAAGTGAGAGCAGCTTTAGTAGCCACCAAACTTGTAGAGACTTTAGGGTTCAGACAATTTCATTTGGAGGGAGATTCATTAATTATTACTAGGGCAATTGAAGTTGGAAAAACATAGATGCTTGGCATCTTCAACTAATAATATTAGCAATCAAGGAAGCATTAGACAAATTGGAAAATTTTAAGGTTTCACATATATGCGGGGAAGGAAATCATGAAGCAGATAAACTGTCCAAATGGGCATTATCATTTGAATAGGATAATGGTCCAATCAAGGATTTAAACCCTTAAGTGAATAAAGCCAAAACTTAATTAATATTTGGCAAGCAAACTATAAGCATTAATAATAACGATATAAAGAGCAATATTTAAACTAAGGGAGTTGTGATAAGAATAGATGAAGTCATCATGTTTAGTTGGCATGAGCAAAATAAATGTTGATTCATTCATCATTACGAAAGCCTTGAGCAAGATGAAAACAACATTTTATTAAATAAGGTTGTTCTTTGTTAGGCGGAACGTCTTTTCACCGAATGCAAATGAATGAGAAGGGACGAATCATAATTAGTTTAGGTCTTTTCAGCCTGATAAGTTAATAGCTTGGTAACTTCTAAGGTAAGTGGTATTGGTTTGGTGTTGAGTGTTTGGAGGAATAAGTGCAAAGTAAGGAGGTCACGCCTGGCAATGGAAGCTAACTTCTCGGTCACCAAAAAGCTGCAACAAAAGCATTACCGGGCCCAGTTAGAAAGAAAAGAATGAAGGGACTGCTCAAGATCAAAAGGAAGAATATGGTGGATATTATGCTTGCGGTTTTGGGTGAAATGTTTCGGGAGCATTGGAGATGGAAGATGAACATTGACATTCTGTTAATAGTTGCAGCATGGGGACTGGAACTAGGAGATAACACAAAAGTGGTCCAGTGGGTTGTAAATTCGCTTTTGAGAAGGAGATTTTGGTAGGATTGGAGTCTATCTTGGAGTGGCCAGTCCCTGGGATTGGCACTGGCATAGTAGAGTGCTATGCTGATGAGCAGGATGCTAAAGATTTTGGGATTATTCCCTTTGTTTGGTGGATAGGGAAGAATGAAAAGGAATATACTTGGATAAAAGATGGGAAGCATGGTTGCAATTAAAAAATTAAGCTGCAAAAGCATGAAGAGGGTATTTCTGAGTATTTTCCAGTAGTTGTTCTTTGTGATGCTTTCTTCAGAATTGTTACCTGTGCGCACTAAGCCCTTTGGATATAAGGCTAAAGAGGAGATGAAATGTCGCCACTGGTCACAGTTTGAAGAGGTTTGAAGGATGATAGGCTTTTTGGATAAGTTTTTGTGATACTAGTTAGTTGGGCTAAAGTGTAACTGTGTTATTGCCGAATAGTAATCGACATAGGCATAGGTAGGAGTGATCTATGCTACAGGGTTCATTGTTTGATTAACAGATAAGTTGGGTTTTGTAAACGTGTAACCTCTGGTCTGAAATGTCAAAGGGTTACTACAGAGGTAATCGACTAAGTTTGTGTAATGTCCCCACTTTAGCAGTTGACCAAGTGTGTGTGCATTAGCCTAGTTCTACATGGTCCTGAGGGCTAACGAAGGGTTTAAAGGGATCTTAGAGTGTTTTGGCCTAGTCATCTCTAGTTTGGGCCAAAACAAAGTTGATTTACTTAGTTTCAAGCAGACTTACTATTTTTAGTAAGTCAGCAAGACATAGGGGAGGCTAGTTCTGGTGATTGAATTTGATACTCTGCGGCAAGAGCTTTCCAACGAGCTAGCACTCGTGCTATTCGGAGCCCGATAGCTAATATATTTTTATGCGTGAAGTATTATTAAAGTAACAATTAATTTAGTTGTAAATTATTAAAGTGTTACTTTAATATTAAATTTTACAGGGATGTGTGCAAATCAAAAGAGGCGCCTAAGGGAGACAAGCGATTATTTTAATATGTTTTTTATGGCACATCTTTTATCCCACATTGCTCGTGAGTGGAATGGACCCTTGGAGAAAGAATAAAAGGGGGTGTTAGTGGCTTCATTCGACAGGTGGAATATGACAAGAAAATTGATGTATGAGTTGTAGATCCATTCTTGGCATTAGAGGACATCCATCCTCTCTTGTGACATTTTAGACATCATACCCTTGGGGTTTGGCCTTTGGAATTCATTGCTATCAGCTTCAGTAACAGGCAGATTGGGCGCATTTCCAGCTATAGGCGGATTGGTGTTTGCTTATATCATTCTTGCTTCTTGTCCGATGCTTATGCCATTGTGAAGGGATGATTTTATGAGGGTCTTGGACTGATTGAAGGCAGATTTTACTATAGCAGCATTGTAGTGCGGCACTATTCATATTAGTGTAGCAGCAAGATGGGAAGTCTTATGTTATAATGCTGGAGTAATTAGTGAGTTGAAAAGTCTGCTATGTATTTGATTTTATTAATTTGAAAATTAATATTACTTCAGCAGTAGTTCAATCTTTAGTTTGCATATTATTATAAATTCCTTCTTGTTCATGTTATGTGGTTTCAAATCTATGCAAAGACATAAAAAACAAATGAATATTTTATTTCCGGAGCCATAAAAGGGTTTAAACATTTAGCGGAGAAATTAAGAGGTTTTTGGGCAATTTTAGGGTGTCCATTACAGTCTGGATAGTCTAATATAGCTGAGGGAAGGGAAAGTAATCTAAAGTATTAAAAATCTGTTACTATGAAGCTCTTATGTAATTTCTAATGATGTAATCTCTTATATTATTAATAAAATATTCACATATTACCAATAAAAATAATATTATATGCCTTTCATATGTAGTTAGAGTGGTTTTCCCTTCATGGGATGTATCGACTCTTGGAGACTTTTACATGTCAGACTTTGACAGGTTTCCAAATAGGGTGATTGAGTTTGCTGCGATTTTCAGAACAGTAGCAAGGAAAGGAAATTTCAATCTTGACATTTATATAACTCTTGAGAAAGGACCTAAACATGAAAGCTATATGTTTGACAATCTATCCCTTGGAATCAGTGATTTTTCATCATATTCTAAGCTTTCTTTGGGGTTAATTTTGAATACAAAAATTGCTCTTTGCACACTAAATCTTGATGCCTTCATGGATGGGTTACACGAGGTTACCAAAGAAGAAACAAATTTCTTTGATGTACATGTTAGTTTGGAAGGCACTTGGAGTCTTGGCATGCACATTTCTAGCCAATTCTATTGCTTCCTCTACACATGGATTGGAAAAATATTCCAAGAAACAATTGGATCATTGATCAAATATGTTCTGTTGGGAGTGCTCCTTGGTGAATAATGGCTCAGATTTTCAGTTGTCAGCTTGCTGATTGGTTGCATTCAGTCACTTAATGTCATGGCCTGCTCTCATTCAGGGGAGTTGGCGCACCATTCTTTGTTGAGGAAGAGGGTGTTTCCGGTTGGTGATTGCTTGGAAGTGTTTCCCAAGCTTTTCTGAGTTGAAATGGTGCAGGCTGCAGCCCTATGTTTTCCATGCATGCTTGTATTGGGAAATTGATTAACATTTCAGTTGTCCTCTTTGTAGCACACTTAAATTAGATTGTACCTTGCAGACTTCAGTGATGAATAACAATGTTTATTATTTACATCGGTCCTTCCTAATTCAAAGAGTTCATCTTATGAAGGTATGTGTTGTAGACTTGGGTAATTTTCTCTCAATGATGGTCCTAGATTGCAAACTTCCACATGTTTTAGTTCATCCTTTTGGTACAGTTCGAGTTGAAATAATGAGATATTTCACAAATCTTCATGGTTGTGTCAATTTAGTACAATGGAGGCATGAAAGATCTTTGGGGTCCAGTGATAATGATCTTGTTGAACTTTTGGAAAGGATTGCTTTCCTTCTAGCAACAATGTTTGAGGAGTTTGCATTTGCAGTTATGACATCTTGACAAGGTATACTAAGGACTGGAGTTGTAGGAAAAATCTCTGACCTAGTATTGTTGTCCACTTTCCAGTCAACCTATACATGATCTCAGTTCTTGGACCACAAATGAGTTGGATGTCTTCTCTAGACCAACAGTTGAGTACTTATGGTTGTGGCTGATTGGTAGAAGTGATTTGATTGTGGGAGATGAGGACTCTTCAATTATTGCCATTTTCATATTTGCCTACATTTTTAGTAGGTTTTCAGATTGATTACCACTAGCCTTACATTTTCATGCTGGTTAAGGAAACATCTTTTCACGAACAAATGGTTGTTGAGCCTTTGCAAGCTACAAGACAGTTAACTGAGAGTGTTCTCTCAGACAGTTTATTTATTTGTTGCTTCCACTTTGGAAAGTAGAGGTCACTATAGATATGTAATGTCCCTTTTTGGGGACATTAGATATATTAAAGGGGACATCTTTATAATGTTAAAATTGACTATGAGAGCTAAGAATTTATTTATTAAAGGTCAAATTAATATTCCAAGTTGGCAAAAGATGACAAGAAAAGATAAGATGGAAGGCCAGAAAGGAAGTCGAAGAGTCACAAATGCGAGAATAAAAGGAGAAGAGACCCTTTTCTTTTGGGATGTTTTGATTTACTATTCAGATTTCTAGTTCTCTCTTGTGAGAGTTTTCAGAAAGCTTCAGCTTTCAGCCAGTGTGAGGACATAGTCCCTGGTGCAAGCAGGCAGTGGATGAAAACCCATTGTCAGGGGAGATATCATTTCAGGTGTCTCGGTTGTGCTTACAGGTTCTTCTCTTTAGTTTTCCATACTGACTGTAGAACTGTGTTTAAGATTGGATAAATAGTTTGCTGCTTATTGTATTGCTGTTGTATAATACAATGTCTTAAGAGTTGTTTGAAAGTTGCTGATTATCATACTGTTTCTATATAAGGCAAAACATGCTACCAGATTGTTGTGAGGCTACTGGTTTAATGCTTTTGATTAGTGATGTATTCTCTTATGCTTGAATCTTTGATATCATTTTTGAAGACAAATTTATTGGCGAAAGTTCGGGTTTACTTTGCTGCTCATATTTTCATCTGCATGTGGGTATTTTTTTGAATGTGTTATTTAATGAGTTTGAACAAATACCTATCTGGAATTTTATTTGTCATTCATATTGTTGTTTATCTGTTAACTGGGTTCATACTCTGAGGTTCACTTTAAAAAAGGGAAAACAGAGAAATCAGGTTCAGGACAGTACCAATACTGGTACGGGTCATCACAGTGGTATTAGAGCCAAGAATCCTACCATCTTGTGGAATTAGTCAACACAAGAAATTTTTTTGAACTTTAATATTCAGAGTTCTGGTTGCTTAAATGTGACTGGTTTCCGAACTGTGAGGACGGAAACCCTCCAGTTATTTTGAGAAGAGGTTGGACGTCACCCCAACTCTTCATTGGTTTGTTGGAAGATATTTAGTGCTTGAGTAGAGAAGGAAGTTGCATTACATTTGAAGATTCACACAGGGAAACGATATATATAGGTTTCATTTAGTATTTTTGGGCATTTGAATTTCTAGGTTGGAATACAATTTGCGTGAGGTAGGTGTATCAATGCCGTGGTCTTCATTAAATAACCAGTGGGAGTTTGGAGTGTCACTTGGAGAGTGCAATATCGATTCCTTAATATATTTGGGACTGTACGCAGTTGTTATACCATCATATTCAGTTATTTCGGGCTAGAACAACACATTATAGATGTGACGGATTAGCAGTGATTATCTGGTGTAAATGTCAAGGGTTAGTAGCGTGTTGAAGGACGACAGATTATTCGGGGGTCTGAGACGGTATTAACCCATAAGGAACAAGGAGATACGGCAGACAGGGAAGCTTAGCGTTGTATATTTTCTCAGTTTCGAACGTGGTCACATGGCAGAATAAACACCTTGCGTCCAAGCAATGTAAACAATCTCGACAGGAAATAAGAGGTGTATTTGTGGACGAGTTTGGGAGTGAATTCTGCGTGAGGGGGTGCGAACATAGAACTTCCATTTTTTCTCGATGCAATGGCCATCGTGCTAGCGCATCAAAGATCTAGAGTCGGACCTGCGACCTTCACTTGATGGATTATCTCAGCTGCTTCCAACGAAATCCCCAAAATATTTAATCTCGTATTCGAAAACCTTCTGCTAGTTCTTTAATCTTGCACTCAAGGGAATACCAGCTCATCATGTTCGAATTAGTTTAACGCTTCCTGCAGGAGGAGTCATAACGTAACCACTGGAGGATTAATATGCCAGTTGTCTACAAGCCAAGGCGGGAAAGCTAGAACCATAGAATAAATGGTTGTGACGTGTTAAGCAATGTAAAATACAAACTTTGGAGTAGGTAGCTTAAAGAATCTCGTTCTACTAACCGGCGACCCGACTGTTACAACAATCATCGATGGTATTAGTTATTCCTTGTAACGCCATTGTAACACACCTCTGAGAATAGTTTGAGAACGATTCTTTATGGGAGACGAAATGCAAACAAAGAATAATAGAGAAATGCTGTTGAACTCCTCATACATGTCAATAAGGAATTGCTGACAGGGCAGGTGAAACAACAAATCAGCCTCGGCGTCAATAGAATCTTCGTCAAACACTATCAGGTGTCAGTCGCCATTTGGAAGCGGTCGCAACCTACTCAAAATTGTCAGTGGGATCATTATATTGGGCACGACAAGGAATCTTGACTGCCTTTTTGTGGTATTCTTGGCAATGTCCATAGAGATTGTTGATGATAAATGGAATCCTAGGATAGAGTTACAAGAAAATGATGACAAAATGCATAACCATTGAAGGGAAAATGAACTTGTTTCCTATTGCTAGAATTGAAGAAGTATGGAATGTACCTGAAGTTGTGGTCACATTTGCTGCCATTCCCATGGTTAATGCATTGGTGGCTAAATTGACGGAAGAGAAGTCTGAAGAGCCCATTATTTCAAGTTTTGATTCTAAGATGCCAGTAACAAGGGAACATGCTAATGCTGTGGATCGACGGTTGAACTATTCAAATAATCAAATGATTCAGATGGGAGATTTTAATACGACCGATCTACTGAAGGATAGCAACAAAATAAAGTTGGTTCCTGTTGAGAAAACACCTTCCACAACCCCAGCAAGGAATGAAGTGTCTGTAAATTCTGTAAATGCTCAAGTTATGAAGCCTGAAGAAGAGATCAGTAAGAAGGAAAGTGTGATCAACTTTCATCTGGACAATGGTAATAATGTGACAGAGCCGGTGCCCAATGAGAAACCCACTTTTCATAGTAAAGTAATGGAATCAAATGTGGATGTAGAAAGCATTCAAACTAGCAATGAGGGTGAGATGCCCAAAGTGAAAGATATCCATCCTATTCAATTGCAAGATACCAGTGATATGTCAAAAGCAATGTTGAGTGAGAAATCCTCCTTTGTCAAGCACAACAGTAAACCAAGCTTTGATACGCAAAATTTGTTTGGAATACCTTCCAGTGGACCAAGTAATCTTTTCCAAACAACACCAAAAATGTTTCTTGCTGAATCTAGCTCAATTTCGAGTTCTAGTTCAAGTATTCCCACAAAAATTGTTTCTCAGGGAGATAGTTTTCATACAGTTGAGTCTATTTCTACTCGAGCAAATGAGCCTGGGTTTGCCTTTGCAAACATGACTAAATTGAACAATCAAACTATTTCTAGTAAAGTAGATCTGATTGGATTTTCAAATAAAGATGTTGCAGGAAAAGTTTCTTCAGAAACTTCAGTGGGAAATATGCCAAAATCAGGTTTTAGTACTGTGCCATTTGGATCCAAGCAGTCATCTGGACGACTTTTCAGTCCAAGCATTACAACTTCAAATCCGCTAGCATCAGTTTCAGCTTCATCTTCAGTGGCATAGTTGTTTGAAGGTGTAAAAGATTCACATCCGGGAAAGGCTGGTTTTCGTTCTACAAATGTAGCGGCCACAATTGCTTCTAGCAACATCCTTCAGTTTGGCATGAAAGCGAGCATTCATTCTACTCTTCTTTCAGAAAATTCCTCCCGTACAATGGTCCAATCACAACAAGGGCCTGAATCTTTGGTGCCATCAGGTACATTTAAGGCAGATTCAAAGTCAATTGGTTGAACCTCTGGAATGTCAGAGATTGAGGCTGATTTCTCTTGAGAACTTGAGAAGGTAAGGAATATTGGCAAGGAAGTTTCATATCAAGAGAACACTGTGAGTGGAACAGAACACAAGGTTTTAGAATCTCAAGCAAAAACTTCTCAAGGTTTGTTTTCCTTTTTTGCGCCAGAGATGAGATTGAATCTAGTCTTGTCTGGCAGGGAAGGAGATGAAGGGAAAAAGATGTATAAGCATGGAATTGGTTTCCTTTCGAGGAGGGTTCCATATTTACATTCCATTGCAGATGTTAGCAAGTCTGTTCCTCACAGAAAAATTCTTGCGTTGCATACTCTTTTAGATAAAAAGCATCAATCACAACTGCCAGTTGTTAAAACCACAACACATCATCATGTGTTTCCAAAAACTTCATCAGCATTGAATATTGAAAACATTTATGATCCATTGCAAGCTCTGCCAGCTGTCACTTCAATAACTAATATAAGGTCACAACGAAATGACACAGTACGTAATCATCAACCAACTATATCTGCAAGGGGAGTAGTGACGTCTACAAATGAGCTGACTTCTGGTTATGTTTCATATGCTAGAGATAGGGACTCATCGGCTACTATTGGTGATAGGCATACAGATACTATAAAACTACAACAACAGTTAGTTCGAGACTCACAACTTGATGTAAGGGCAGAGGTACTTGATATGTTAGATGAGTATAACAAACTTCCTTCAAAGATTCAAAAAGAGTTACCCTTCATTTGATTACATGGATTTCCATCGAAAGCTACAAAACAAGAATGATTTGGCGAAAAAGAAGTATTATGATTTGAGTCGAGATCTTGCAAAAGAGCAGTTATGTTTCACTCGTAAGCATGTTTGGTCTCTTGGTCACATTTGGGACAAGAACAAGGAAGAAGAGACAACTCAAGAAGTGCACATCAACATTGAGGGAATTGGGAAATACACAGTTCAGCCTAAACATGATGAAAAACATAAGCGAGAACCCACTTTAATTAATGGTAAGGATTATTCTAGCAGCTTATCTGGTGATTTAGAGATTATTCTTGACAAACAATTTGATGAGGTTGGTCCTTTTCAGAGTAAGAGCAACTTAGAATCTTCACATGATGAGTTTTTGCATGGGAAAGATGACATTGCAGCAGTTTTGCCTTTGCATGCAAATCAAATGAACAAGAAAATTGAAGCCTATGATGATGTTATTACTTCTAGCATGCATAGTGTTGATTGGGTGAAGCATAGTAATTAACTTTTTGAGATGGGTGTTGATCGAATAATGGAGAATCCGCTATTCGAATTTGATGATAGTGAGGAGCCTCATTTGATGATAGTGAGGAGCCTCGGATTGATACTTGTTGCAGCCAAGAGGTTGCTGCCTTGAGAGAAGGACATAACACAGATTGCAAATCAGCCTTGGATAGAGATATGGTGAGCAGTACAACGAGAGAGAATTCAGTTAGTGGGGCAGCATTGTGGCAGTTGATCAACTTGGACACACCACCCATTATGGGCACTGAGAAGTAGGGTATTGCAGACAGTTGGGAAGGTGGATGGCCCTTTTGTTTGCGGGATCTAGGAGGAACTTCCCTGTGGTTAGTAAGGTTTCCAGGAGTTGGTTGGCAAATGGTTGAGTTTCCATAGGCATGTGGTCCCAGTGGTGCTGGTTATCTTAGTTGGGTTGAGGATCTTCTTGTATATGTTAGTAGTACATGTTAGGTTGTTCTGACCGATCATGCATGTGGTGTGATTTGGGATCTAGGTGTTGGCAGTATGTATCTATGGTTAAATGAGGATTTTACAGTAGTTCTTCTCAGTTTGAGGTTGGATGTGGTGATGATCAGAGTTGTACAATTTACAGGTGCAACATTTCTTCATAGAGTAATATGGGATCCAGGGATCTAGTTGACGGGTGGTTTGCAGAGTGGCACCTTGCTTCACAGTTCGGCCGGGATTGTTTTTAGTTTTGGCTTCAGGGTAAACTGCAGATTCATATGGGATCTTGGTACTAATTGCTTGAGGGCAAGCAATCTCAAGGAAGGGAGATTTGTAATGTCCCTTTTTGGGGACATTAGAAATATTAAAGGGGACATCTTTATAATGTTAAAATTGACTATGAGAGCTAAGACTTTATTTATTAAAGGTCAAATTAATATTCCAAGTTGGCAAAAGATGACAAGAAAAGATAAGACGGAAGGCCAGAAAGGAAGTTGAAGAGTCACGATTGCGAGAATAAAAGGAGAAGAGACCCTTTTCTTTTGGGATGTTTTTGATTTACTATTCAGATTTCCAGTTCTCTCTTGTGAGAGTTTTTAGAAACCTTCAGCTTTCAGCCAATGTGAGGACGTAGCCCCTTGTGCAAGCAGGCAGTGGACGGAAACCCATTGTCAGGGGAGATGTCATTTTAGGTGTCTCAGTTGTGCTTATAGGTTCTTCTCTTTAGTTTTCCAATCTGACTGTAGAACTGTGTTTAAGTTTGGATATATAGTTTGCTGGTTATTGTATTGCTGTTGTATAATACAATAACGTCTTAAGAGTTGTTTGGAAGTTGCTGGTTATTATACTGTTTCTATATAAGGAAAAACATGCTACCGGATTGTTGTGAGGTTGCTGGTTTAATGCTTTTGATTAGTGATGTATTCTCTTATGCTTGAATCTTTGATATCATTTTTGAAAACGAATTTATTGGCGAAAGTTCGGGTTTACTTTGCTGCTCGTCTTTTCATCTGCATGCAGGTATTTTTCTGAATGTGTTATTTAATGAGTTCGAACAAATACCTATCTGGAATATTATTTGTCATTCATATTGTTGGTTATCTGTTAACTGGGTTCATACTCTGAGGTTCACTTTAAAAAAGGGAAAACAGAGAAATCAGGTTCAGGACAGTACCAGTACTGGTACGGGTCATCACAAGATACTACATGGAGATGGTATGCATTCTTTCAAATGTTGTCCCATTGATGCCAGAAGTTTGGGTGTGTTGGTGTGTTCAGAAACCTTCCTTTGACACGTGGATGTTAACTATCAATGTTATGATTTCAATTGCAAACCACATAGGCATTCCTTGGTTGGTAGACTGCAAAGTTGTGACAGTAATTGATTTGCTTCATTTTCAGGATGTGATAAGGGGATATCTTGAATCTGATTCTTTATGGTTGAGCAGATTCTTTTCTCCGTTGCCCAAGATCGTGATTGGCAGTGAGTTTGTGATGTGGTTTTCACTAGGATAACTTGCCAGGACAAATCTCATACTATTGATTTCAGCCCCCTCAGGTATTTAGTATGGGTTATGGTGATGTTTAATTTTTGGAGTTCCAAGAGAGGAGAGTTTGGTTTTGTGCATAATTGATTGAAATTTTTAATCCAAGTAGTGTAGCGCGCGCATGGTGGTTCCCTTTTGAGATTGATTTGTGACCTCAGGATCATCTATGATTTTAGTTTTGTTAGCATACGGATCTTGGGGCTAAATTGAAATTGCTTGAGGACAAGCGATTTTGGGAATGGCAGATTGTAATGTCCTCTTTCTAAAATTATTAGCAGGACATTTTCATCAGCCTATTTTTCAATGGTCCCATAGGCTAACCAAGACAGTAAAGGGACTTAGAGGCTGTTTGGCCTAGATAATTTCAGTTGCAGACCCTTCATTTTGTAATACAATGGAGACATAATTTTCTTTTTGGGACTAAAGTTGAAGGAAGATCATGTTAAATGGTATGGGAAATAAAAAGAAAAAAATAATTGCAATAATATAGGGGTAAAACAGCAATCACGAGAATTCAGGGGTGAAAAAGAAAAAATCCTGATTTAAGGGCAAAACATGTGATTTTTTTAATCCCACATTGACAAGGTAAGTGGATGAACTCTTAGAAAATGTCATAAAAGAGATTGAAGAGCTCTCTTTCAGCATGCTTGGATAATATATGAAAATTGGTGATTTGTGAAGTTCTTTATAGGTTTGTGACGATGTAAACCCTCATGAATGGCATTCTTCTCGCTGTTGAAAGATACAGTCTATGAGAATTGTTGAGTAGTTGAGCTTTAAGGTAAATATCTGATCTTTTGCAATAGTTGTTCGTCTATTTGGCATTAATTTGGTATCATCACAAACATCTAGGAAAGGGTTTTAATTGAGTCTGAGGTTTGGGATTAAAATGGGAGCTGAGGGTCTCATTTGTCATCTATAGTAGAACAAAATCTTCATTCACAACAAATTAAGGCTGCTGTATATGCTTGAGACCCTGTCTAGGGTGCCATCCCTGCTTTAGGAGTGTCTTACAAACCCAGAACTAGCTGTACCAGCATAAGGGAGGATTATACAAGTCAGATCATATCTGGGCTGATCTGCTGATTTATTAGCAATCACGGTGTGTTGTAGGTGCTTGCTGGAACGTACCAGGTCTGACATTAGTCTGGGACAGTGAAGTGGCATGTTTGTATTGTATTTACCGATTGATGTATACTGCTGTACATTAGAGAATCGATGCATTAAAGTGCTGTTTGAGTATAGTTTCATGTGTATGATTGATATCATATGTTGAAGATATAAATGGGAAAATTGCGGAAGTGTAAGTATGCATTTACCTATTGCTGTTAAAAACACATTACAGACATCTTGTCAATTAAGTTTACATGTCTGCAGTAATTGCTAAGCCAGATTATGGCAGCTCCTTCCATTGGGGTTATGGGGCATTGCATTTTGGGAGCCCAAGTAGGCTTATCTGCTGTTACATAGTGAATTGCTTGGTTTCTTTGAAAGCATTGCTACATTCTATGTAGTTTCCCATACAGCTTGAGCCATGCATTCAGTTATCTGTTTAAGGGCAAGAATCTTTTGGTCTCAAAGATCAGAGGATGAAACCCTTTGATTTGATGAAAGCAATCTCATCTAGTGTTTATAATTTGTGCTGCAGGTTATGTTCTATCATTCTAGCAATGATTCTTTATGCTGTTTATCTGAAATATTCCAGCATAAGAGGGTGTGGGCTTGCATAGATGATTGGCCATTTATGAGGAGTTACAATTTGAAATTCAAGACAAAGTGTAATGTCCCCCATTGGGCCTCTGCTTGATTTAGTCTAAAATGCTCCACTAGGGTTTTAATTTTGCTTGGAAATGGCAATTTACTTACTCCCTGTAATGTTCCTGACTAGCATGGTGCCAATCCCCACTGACTAACATGCATCACTATGTATTTAAATCAGATTAGATTAAGAAACAAATGCTGATTCACAATACATTTGACAATTAACATACTTACGCCTAATTTCTTACTTCCCTCCTAAACATCAGCCCTAAGAAGGATGGGGATTCACCTGTCCATAGGGCGCCTGGATACCAATCTACAAGTAGGCTCCTTCACAGTTTCTGGAGTACCCATCTTGGGACTTATCCCTCAAGTTTCCGTGATACATGTCCTTACCCCATCTCGGGATTCCTCTACCTTGTGAGGTTTACTTTGCCTCTCCTTGAAAAAACCAACCTATCCTCTTAATGGGCATCAGCGAGTCATTAAGAAATAGGCTATGCATATATTAATATCTTATGTATTACACACATAATTTGCTGTCACATTTGCTTACCAGCAATCTAAATAATTAGTTTCCTTCCTTATCTCTTCCTTGTGAAGAGTGTCAAATGTGTTGTTTTATCCCTTATTCTTTGATGCCTTGAGAGGATAGATATGCCATCCAGTATATACTCTGTCCATTTGAAATATTGCAACCCTTAAGCTGTTAGATACATGTTCTTTCTTGAATCACAGCCATTCACCCCTAATTAATGACGCTGATTAGTGAACCTCTTCTGTTGATCACTGTTTTATAATTACTCCATTTGCACCCTGCTTTTTAGATGTTGCCTCCCATTTTAGGAGATCGATAATATTATTTAGTTAACTTAGTTTATCAAATTACTAGTCTATTGGTTAGTTGGCTAAGATAACCTTCTGATTTCTAACCCTGTAATATATCCATCGACCTGTGGTATTTGAGTCTAGAGATTATATGTTGTTAGTATTTAAATTTCAGTCAATGCATACTGTTATTAGAGTTTAATGATTTTAATCTTTCAATTTGATATTTTCATGGATGCCTTGACCAAAATCATCATTTGATCTCAAAGCAGCTCCTATTTCTTGGTCTATGTAATTGTATGCTTAGCCACAATTGTTGTCATGTAATCATCACCATTAAATATTATCTATGGAGCATTAATCATGTCCTTGAATCTTCCCGTATGGATGATATTGCATAATACAAGTCGCTGTTAACATAATTATCACTCCAGGCTACTATCATCGCTGTTTATAGTTCCTTCTTTCGTGTTATCATTTCCCTCTTCACATCATTATAGGTTGCCCATCATGCAGAAAAGCCCGTGTCGGTTGTCACAGATGAATCAGCTAACCCAATATTGGTTGGACTATTATTGTGTATTCTTGCCTATGAGATGGATTGTTGCACAATTAGTCACTAATCTTTGTTTTTTATTCACGTTCCTTTATCTATATTTACTTTTTGTATTTTATTATTATTAAAATATTATTTTAGAAAGGTGATATTACACAAAGTGGGAGCTATTTGAGGAGGATATGGACATAATTAATAAATTTTATTGTATCAGATTATGGGACATTTACTTTTTAGCACTCAACCTGCTTTTATATGGTGAAGTGGTTGGTCGCTTTGAAAACAATGTTAGTTTCCAGATACTTTCTCCTACAACTTGAGCCATGTGCTCAACTATCAGTTCAAGGATGAAAAACCTT
This sequence comes from Cupressus sempervirens, assembly GCA_028749045.1. NCBI lineage: Eukaryota > Viridiplantae > Streptophyta > Pinopsida > Cupressales > Cupressaceae > Cupressus > Cupressus sempervirens. Next base: position 588,485,600 of record CM053785.1, on the reverse strand, counting down.
TGATTTGGGAGATTTTTTGAAAGCAATCTCATCTAGAGGCTGTACTTGGTGCTGAAGGTTATATGTCATTCTAGCAAGTATTTGTATGCTATTTATTTTAAGTATTCTAGTATATTTAAATAATGATAGTCATTTCCAATATTTGTGAAAATATTTTTCAGGATGGATTAGGGACTGGATTTGATTGGGTGCTTTGAGGAAGGTGTAGAGCTGCTTTGCAACTTTCTTGGAGTCACACCCTGCAAGAATGCTGATGCTGTTGTTTAGGCTTCGTTGTTCTCTTTTTCCTATTTGTGCTCTATCATTTTTATTGTTTTCCTTGTTTTTGTTTGTGTTAAAGGCCATTATGTTTTTTTGTTGTTGGCTCCCCAAAACCCCTGAAACCCTCAAACATTTGTCTTCTTGGCCCTGGTTGCATCCATTTTATAGTGTTCGACTAGTTTGAGGAGAGCAACTGTGATCGGGGGCATTAACATAGACCCGGGCAGATTAAATGAAGGCAGTAATGTAAATAGTAGCAAAAAAAATGATGACCAGTTGAAGGATAATAATAAAATACCTTCTTACAGATCAGCTCTGGTTGCAGATGAGATGAAGAGTGTGCTTTAATTGAGGATTCATAGCCCCAGATGCAGAGGAGTCTGGAGGATTAATGGAAAGTGGAGCCAATGGAGTGAAAGGTGGAGGCAACCTTCCCATTAGAGATACCAGACGACGGAAAGAGGGTAAGGTGCCTTTGTGTGGGACCGAAAGCTCTTTCCTTGTCTCCAAATGAAGATATGTTGAAAGCTTTAGAAATGAGCAACTAACCATAGAAATATTGCAATTTTTTTGTGTGCATGGATGTGAATTTGTTGCGATCAAGGAAATTCATTGATGACTGGATTGCTAATGTCTGGGGTAAATATCAGGAATATATGTCAGTTTCTGTTGGATGATGCAAAAGGGACTGTTCATAGTTATTTTTAAAAACCATAACATGCAAGAAAGAGTTCTTACGAAAGGGTTTTGGAATATTGGGCAAGCCCTCTTTAGGGCATCTCTTGGTCCTCTAAGGGTAGCCTGGACCAAATCTTGGCTAGGGAATCATCAAATTGGATGAAAAGTAGAAATCTCTTGTTGGAGTATTGGAGCTTTTTGCCTCAAATTCTAAAACCCACAGGAAATGTTCTGCAAATTGAAGAATCTCAGGTCACACACCCACATTTAAATGTGAGTTTTAATTGCTTTGGATCCCAATATTGACATTCCTGATAAAATTTCAACAACAGTTGAGAATGAAACCCTACATTGGGATTTGGGTCTACTTGGTAACTTGCAAGCCTGTTTTTACTGCAAGAAAAATGGCCTTTTGAGAAAAGATTGTCCGACTCTAAACCCCTCCCCCCCAGAATGGGGCTGTGAAAATACAAAATAGTTTTAGTAATGTGGTGTCAATGGGAAAAACAAAATCCACAGTAAATAAGAATAATGACACTGGCATCCCTAAAAAAAGTGCAAAATTTCAAAAACCATCATCCTCGAATGAAACCCTAGAAGACGAAGCTTCAAATGTGAATGCAGAAGGGGGTGATGCTGTAAATTCTTTATTGCTCTTTAATTCGCTGTTTTAAGAAGATCTCTGTTGTTTCAACAGAGGACTCTTCTGTCCCAATGGGGCTGATTAGGGTCTACCAGTAAGAATGCCAATTTATTTAAAGGTAATCTTCCCATGCTTCTTCTCAAGGAGACAAGGACCTTTGAGTAAATGAATCTTTCGTGAAATCGAGAGATGAAGAATTTGGAAAGGAAATTGTACCATTAAATTAGAAAATGGTGACGACAGAAGTACAAGCTCCCAAAAAGGAAGGATAGTGGGAAGGAAACGTTCTGCAAATTGAAGAATCTTAAGTCACACACCCACATTTAAATGTGAGTATTAATTGCTTTGGATCCCAATATTGACATTCCTGATAAAATTTCAATGACAGTTGAGAATAAAATCCTACATTGGGATTTGGATCTACTTGGTAACTTGCAAGCCTGTTTTTACTGCAAGAAAAATGGCCATTTGAGAAAAGATTGTCAGACTCTAAACCCCTCCCCCCCAGAATGGCGCTGTGAAAATACAAAATAGTTTTAGTAATGTGGTGTCAACGGGAAAAACAAAATCCATAGTAAATAAGAATAATGACACTGGCATCTCTAAAGAAAGTGCAGAAACCATCATCCTCGAATGAAACCCTAGAAGATGAAGCTTCAAATGTGAATGCAGAAGGGGGAGATGCTGTAAATTTTTTATTCCTCATTAATCCACTATTTTAAGATCTCTGTTGTTTCAATGTAGGACTGTTCTGTCGCAATGAGGCTGATTAGTGTCTACCAGTAAGAATGACCTTTTAATTAAAGGTAATCTTCCCATGCTTCTTCTCAAGGAGACAAGGACCTTTGAGTAAATGATGAAGGATTTGGGGAAGGAAATTGTACCATTAAATTAGAAAATGGTGACGATAGAAGTTCAAGCTCACAACGAGGAAGGATAGTGGGAAGGAAACGTTCTGCAAATTGAAGAATCTTAGGTCACACATCCACATTTAAATGTAAGAGTCTTAATTGGTTTGGATCCCAATATTGACATTCCTGATAAAACTTCAATGATAGTTGAAAATAAAATCCTATATTGGGATTTGGATCTACTTGGTAACTTGCAAGCCTGTTTTTACTGCAAGAAAAATGGTCATTTGAGAAAAGATTTTCCTACCCTAAACCCCTCCCCCCTAGAATGGGGCTGTGAAAATACAAAATAGTTTTAGTAATGTGGTGTCAATGGGAAAAACAAAATCCATAGTAAATAAGAATAATGACACTGGCATCGTGCAGAAACCATCATCCTCGAATGAAACCCTAGAAGACGAAGCTTCAAATGTGAATGTAGAAGGGGGAGATGTAAATTTTTATTCATCATTAATCCTCTGTTTTAAGATCATCTCTGTTGTTTCGACAGAGGACTCTTATGTGCCAATGAGGCTGATTAGGGCCTACCAGTAAGAATGCCAATTTAATTAGAGGTATATCTTCTCATGCTTCTTCACAAGGAGACAAGGACCTTTGAGTAAATGAATCTCTCTTGAAACCGGGAGATGAAGGATTTGGGAAGGAAATTGTACCATTAATTTAGAAACTGGTGATGACGGAAGTACAAGCTCACAACGAGGAAGGCTAGTGGTAGGAAGTTCAAAAGAAAGAGGCAGAGAAAAAGAAAAGTAGATGATTGACAGATAGTCCTTGACTCTCCCTGGTTCAACAAGAAACCTTCAAAGAAAGGGGTAGATATCCCAAAATGCTTTGATTGACTTTATAAGCATCAAAAACACTAACCACAAGAATAAATTAAGAATCTTAATATATCTGGCGAGAATGTTAGGGGTTTGGAGATGAGTTTTAGAAAATACATGGTCAGAACTTGATGCAGAAATAACGAAGCCTTAGACTTTGCTTGCAAGAAACTAAAGTATTGGGGTATCTAGCTGTAACCACAATGAACTTTATGTGGAAGCAAGCAAAAGCCTTTCACACCAATCACGATAAGGGGAAATGTGGACCAACCATTCTAGTTAATCCAAAATGGTTTGATAAGATATCCTAGTTTGGTTGCTACGTCTTTTCCTGGGTTGGTTGGAGATGATCAGGATTCCACTCTAGTATATATTATGTGGGTGGTGACCAAGAAGAAGAGTATGTTGAGATTTTTTGTGGAGTTGTCTTCTAGTGATGCTCTGACTTTTACACTATCAACATAGGTACTGGGTGCTACATTGCAGGTGATGTTAATGGTCTTGATAATGTTAGTTTGCAATTGGTTCAATGTCAAAGAGATGTTATGCACTTCTTCATTTGGGATCCAGGTGGAGGTTGAAGTTCACTGTATTGTCGAATTGCTTGAGGACAAGCAATCTTGGGGATGGAGGACTATAATGTCCTTGATTTTGGCAGGTCAACATAGTGGATGGAGTTAGCTCATCATAGCGACCCTCATGAGCTGACAAGGTGTTTTGGGAGTCTCAGTTGTGGACTTACTATTTGTAGTAAGTCTATTGTCAGAAGTTGCTATTTTTGGTAGTGCAATGGGTGGCTTCAGCAGTTGGTCGTCCCTTGCAGTTAATAAAGTAATAAATTGCATGAGTTCTTATTTGTTTATTAATCATTGAGTTGCATTATTACACTAATGACTTTAAAAGACATTTCTTAAAAAGCAAGTTGGAAAGTTTCTAGTGTTGAGTTTTTTTGAAAACTTCCACAATTTCTAAAGTGGAGTTTTAGGGAAACTTTGGGCCAATGAGAACTTATAAATAGGAGCTCATTTCATTGGGAGAAACATGCTTGAAAAATATATTCTGTTTTTTGTGCCTTCGTGGCTTTTCCTGATTTCTGATTTTCAAATCCCTTGCCGAGGTATAAGGGTTTGATTCTGAGAAGTTCTTGGCAATTGTGCTGAAGTATGCAATTGGCCAACTGTCTCCTACTGTAACTTCTGTAACTTGGGAGAAGAACAATCTTGAACAATATATTTTCTCATTGATTGTCCGGCTGAGGGTTTGTGAGTAAGCTGGGAATTCTAAAAGTATTTCTATTGGTGTTTAGATTGGTTGCTGAAGTATAACTAATCGAAGGTTCTTTACCTACCGTGTTTTACTATATTTGGGAAAGAGGATTTCTTCATATGCTGAATTGTTCAAGAATTATATCAAAAGTTAGCATACAATTGGGGTTTGAAGAGTGGTTTTGAATTGTGCTGAAGGGCTGCAATTTACTAGTTAGCAAATTGGACAGCATTACTGAGGTTGCCGTTCCTTATAGGTAGTGTTTGGAGTTTCAGCAGGCCTGTGATAAACTTTCAGTGGCCTGTGAATGACTTTGGAGGGCCTGCGGCTAACTACAAAGGCCTGCAATTCATTTCATGAGGCCTGTGTTTACTTGTTTGGCCTGTGTCTGAGATTTAGAGGCTTGCATTTGTTTCCTTAAGTCCTGCCACATTTTGGAGCCTGTGATTTCATGCCAGGGTCTGCATTTAGTCTTTGCACATGTGTTCAGATGTGTAAGGGGCTGTCAATTCAAGCAGAGTAGCGTTTGCATTTGGAGGGAACAGCAACACCCTATATTTCAATGGGGGAGATGAAGTTGCATTTCCAGGTTTCTTGTTATTTAATAAATTAGTGTGCTGTATATTGTTTGAAGCAAAGTTGTTAGTTGGTGTGAATCATTTGTCATTCCAGAGTTAATTATTTTGCAATATCCAAAGGGCAGAATTGGATATCAATTTATGCACAATTCTAGAACCAAAATTTATTTGAATATTGTGGGCACTCAATTGCATTCTCTAGTTTGATGTTCAAAATTCAGAATATCATATTTGCAGTGATAATAGTGAAGCCTATTAAATGCAAAGAAAAAATGGTGTTTGCCTAAGCTATAACCAGATAGGATTATTACACAACAATGAGGATGGCTACATGTTTATCTAAGTTTTGCAATTCTAACTTGAACCTTCTTGAGCATTGGAAGGCATGGTGATATTATGGAAAACGATGTTTAAGCTTGTGGGCAAAAAAAGAGCTATGGACAAAAACAGAGGAAAGGAGATCCTACAAATTAAACTTATCAATGCTGAGAAAGAAGTACAGGCAGATTGGCATGATGAGGCAACAATGACTAATCTAGTGTGAATCAAGTCAGGTCTTAGGAACTTGTAAGAATAAGTTTGAGGGGCAGAGAATGAGAGCCAAAATGACTTGGCTTAAGGAGGGAGATAGAGGATCAAATTACTTCTTCAAGCTCAATAAGCACAAACAAACAAAAGAACTAATTGAAGAGATTCAAGTTGATGGTATATTGGTTAAGGCTCAGGGAAACATTAGAGATGCTTTCTTCAAGTATTACCAAGGACTCTTTACTTTTGAACACAACTAGGAGAACCGCTATGAAGTAGTGTTTGAATCCGATATCCTCAAGGGTATCCAAAGAAAATGCAAGGGAGTTGGGAAAAGATACTTCTATCCAAGAAATTGATGAGATTTTTAAAACCTTAGCCAATGGGAAGTTCCTAGGTATAGATGGGCTATTTCTAGAGTTTTTTTTAACCTAACAGTGATTGGATCAGCATGGTATTATTGGAGTTGTATAGTCATGCCTCTAAAAAGGGGTACCTAGGTAAGGAGATTAATAGAGGGGTGCCTATCTTAATAGCCTATGAGAATCCATTGAATAGGCTTAAGGTCCACCAACCTACTGTAAGAAGGGGATATTACAAACAAGTACTTGATTCTTATGATTATTAAGTTTTTGGATGAGTTGAATGGAGTAACTTATTATCAAATATTTTTCTTATATTAGGATATTTCTTAGAGTTGCATCTATGATGAGGACAGGTGCAAGACAACGTTTAGATGTCAGTTTGGGTAGTCGTTACATCTGCCACTTTTTAGTCATGCATAAATTAGGTACTAAATAATCAAATAGGGATTTATTTTTATTTTCTTTGATGATATATTGACTTACAACAAGATTGTGAAGAATACTTTTATAATTTAGATATATTTCTTGGAATATTAGAGGAATAGATTTTATATGCAAAATAGTTGCAGTGTGACATTGGAGTTATAGAGATTTTGTATATGGGCTATATCTATAGTGCTCAAGGTGTTTAAGTGGGTTGATGCCACATTGACATTGTTATGGGGTTCCTTTAGCCTTTGTAGTTACTAGGATGCTTGTTAAGGGTTTTTTCACAGCTAACAACACCCCTAGCTAATATGATTATTAAAGTAGCTTTCTCATGGACTAACACCTCCTAAGATACCTTCAAGAAGGTCAAGGAGGTAATGGGTTCGTACCCCATAATTACCATTCCTTAGTTGTCACAACCATTTGTTGTAAAATGTGATGCTTTAGGATAGGAGACTAGGATAATAAAAATGTAGAAAAGGCACCCCATAGTTAAGGAGAGTAGAAATTGAAAGATTCAAAAAAGGCACTTTCCATTTATGACATAGAGATGCTTGCCCTCATGCATGCTTTTGGCAAGTTCCAACAACACTTAGGTTGTGGACTTGCTAGACTTGGCGAGCCCTGCTGGTCAGACTCTGTTGGAAAAAGAGTTTTTTCAGCTCAAGGGCGGGAGGATTTATACAAATGCAACATTTAAGTATAAGTAAGTCGTTCTTATCCTTTAAGTTATATTTGTATGAATATTGTCAGGATGTTTGAGATAGGTTTCAACTTCATAGGAGTTAAAATGTAGATTCTAGATTTTGGGGGTTTTTCAAAAAACTCCTGGCTTAGCCAAATCCAGGATTTAGCTTGCCTTCAACAATGTAATCTCCCACAACCTGTATTGGCTATTTGAGGTTAAATTGAAGTTGGAAGTTTATGATCCCATCTTTAGCGATGGAGACTTGGAGTGGGTTGATGAGGTGGATTGAGAGGCAGAGGCAGTAGAGGAGGCTAGAGCACGAGGAGACCTAGTGCAGGGCTCTGAGGCCGAGGGTGATGGATCTAACTCTGATGATGATGATTATGAGGATGAGGATGAGGGGGATGATCATGATGAGTATGTCACTAAGGTTCAACCTCACACACAGGGAGAGAGGGTGGCTTTAAAGTCTTTCATGACCTATCTTAGGCGTACTCATAGGAGGAAATAGGCTACTATGAGCCTTTATTTTGATATATGTTTTGAACTTTTGAATCCATGAATTGCATATTGCATGAATATTATAAAAATTTGATAGTGACACCATGTTTCTATTTATTCAGTTTAACTTTAAATAATTTCTTTCAAAATTTCGCATTTATACTTATGTGAGCTATAAAAAGTTGTGTATGTGTGCAAAGTAGCTTCTATTTATCTCAATTATTGTGTCTTTGATGTTAATTGGCTAAAGGATGCATGAAAAACTTAAAATCCTAAAAAATCTTTGAATCTCTTGGGTTTTTAATTGTCTTCCAGAGTTGTTGTCAAGTCCTTGTTGAGTCCGACTGCCAAGTTTGAGTCCAAGCCTGACTTTCGAGTCCGAGCCGAGTAACATTGGTCATAATAGTTCAAGTTTTTTGGCAAATATGTCTTGAAAGATTGACAACAAAAATGGGTGATTGAACTTAAAGCATATAATTTTAATGTAGAGTGCATGAAAGTTAAAAAGAATTTGGTTGCTGATTCTCAATCCAATATCCAGTCTATACTCGATGTTTACTATTTCTATTGATTGGAAGTCTTCCATCAAGGTAGAATAATTTAAGAATGCCTTTGGTACTAATGTTTAAGCTGAAAATAAGGATGATAGGCATTTAGTGGTAGATAGTCATCCTTTATAACAATAGGATTTTCTGAGTTCCCAAATCTAAGTTGAAAGAAAAGATTTTGAGGGCTTTGCATAATATCTCAATGACTAGGAACCCAAAGTTCTACAAGAGTGTTAGGTAGATGAGAGAAAGATACTTGCGAATCTGTTTGAAGAAAGATGTTTCAAAACATATTATGGATTGCATAACTTTCCAATGCAAAAAAGTAGAGTATTTTTTCTTGTAGTATTCCTATAGCCTTTGCCTATTTTCAATCCAAAGTGGGAAGTGTGTCTATGGATTTCATTACAGGCATCCCTGAGGTAAAGAGCAAGAACTAGATTTATGTTGTAGTGGATAAGTTAACTATGCCTGCATGCTTTATTAGAGTAATAAAGTATTTTCTTATTAATTAAATCATATTGATTTAATTATTAAGTCACTTATTATCTCTAGTTTAATTAAGCTAAACTTTAGGTATATAATAATTAATTCTTTTATTAATTATTATCATGCAACCTAGGTTAGATTTTTGTTAGAGTTTTGATCTCCTTTTATAAGGATTGATCTTTTTGTAATTTATTCATTCACTTTTGATAATAGCAATCTATTTTTTGCTCATCAAGAATGTCTCATCTATGGATCTGACAATTCTTGCCTCCATAGATTTTTGCTTCTCTCTTCTGTGATAGGTGTTTGCATGTAGGTGATTCTTGGGAGCTGTAGGGTTGATCTTTCATCAACTTCAACATGGTATAAGAGCTCCAAATCTTCATGCCCCGGTTCTGTTTATGAGAAATTTGGCTTGGCTTTTAGAGTTGTGCTTTTTCTTTCAGAGGGTTTCAGCTTTCACACTTATTTGTATTGAATCCGGGGGGTCGCTGATTTTTGGCGTACTTTGAGCCCAAACGGACATCATTGTTGAGCTCAAAGTGCCCAAAAACCCTTATTTTCATATAAAATTTTTCCAATTTGGACACAGTTGGAATTTGCAGCTAAAAATATTGCTCCTAAATTGGGCACATTTCCTGAGGCAATATTTTTTGATTTTTGCACACAAATCGAGATTTTTTGTTTTAAAATTGATATTTTTGCACATTTTCCGAGATGATTTTATTTTTTGGCACATTTCTTGAGGCAGTAATTTTCTGATTTTGGCATGCAAATCGAGATATTTTGGTTTGAAAAATGAAATTTTTAGGCACAGTGGTTTTTTGGCCATAACTTGCTCATCCGGTCTTCGTTATTCTATTTTCTAGATTCTGCTCCAGGCACATCCCATTCAGTTTTTTGCTTTACTACATATGGATGGATATCTTGATTGTTTTATGTCCGGGGATCGATTTTTTGTTTCAGATGATTTTTCATGGGTTGTACAATCCCTGTATCAGCCTTATGTCTCTTTTGATTTTTGTTGACATCCTTTTGTAGTATTTTTGCAAATGCACTAAGATAAAGTGCCATTGTATTGCATTTTGGGGTCTTGCACATCTGTGTGTTTTGTTGTACTCACACTACATTACAAAGTGCCTTGGGTGGTTTCATATTGGCCATATTCGCCATCTTCTTTCGTCAAGTGAGTGTTCATTCCACAACATTAGCCTCATGATGTGTCGATGACACATGCCATTATAGGTGTTTGTACTTCTTTTGCACTCTTGACGTTCCTGGATCTTCTTTCTGTAGGAGACATTGCAATCAGTTTCAGTGTTCATGTCTTACCTCTCAACATTATAGGAGGGTTATGTTGGTTCTATTGCTTTCTTGGTTTGATGGAGTGAGCTATGCATTTAGTATTTGATCCTATGCACTAGGTGATTGTAGTGGCTGGATACCTGTGCATTTTAGTGAGATGGATCATTTACCATATAGACATTCTTTCATTCCTATTTTTGGAGGCTATGAAGATACCTTCCATCTTCGATTAATCAGCTTTTCAGACTTAGTCTTCTCTACTTGGTCATGTTCTATACAGTGGAGGTTTCTTCAGATCAGCAGTTTGACAATGTTTGCAGCTTCATGCTTCAGTGGTATTCTTCATGATCTTCTTTTGTTCCTATCTTTTGGAACATTCTTTCCATCTCTTTTTGGTGTAGGGTCTTTTCCATGTGATTTTCTCTATTTCTCCTCTTTTCAGAGATTTGGTTGTGCTTGGGTACCTCATCAGGCCTTGTTGTTGGGACCTAGTTTCCTTTTAGCAGTAGTTTCTAGGTTTTTAGCTACTCCCTAAGTTTATCTTAAGGGGGGGTGTTATAGTAATAAAGTATTTTCTTATTAATTAAATCATATTGATTTAATTATTAAGTCATTTATTATCTCTAGTGTACTTAAGCTAAATTTTAGGCATGTAATAATTAATTATTTTATTAATTATTATCATGCAACCTAGGTTAGATTCCTGTTAGGGTTTTGATCTCCTTTTATAAGGATTGATCTCTTTGTGATTTATTCATTCACTTTTGATAATAGCAGTCTCTTTTTTGCTCATCAAGAATGTCTCATCTATGGATTTGGCAATTCCTGCCTCCATAGATTTTTGCTTCTCTCTTCTGTGATAGGTGTTTGCCCGTAGGTGATTCTTGGGAGCTGTGGGGTTGATCTTTCATCAACTTTGACACGCTCTTCTACCATGTCTACAAAAGCAAAGGACATCAGATAATTGACCAATTTTTTAGAGTAGTGTTTAGGTTACATGACATGCCTATAATTTTTGCTCTAAAATATACTGCCTGTAATTTAGTGTTTGAAAATACTGCTGAATTCCCTGTAATTTCTGATACAGCTTGAGCCATTCATTTAACAATCAGTTCAAGGACAAAAGCCTGGATTTGGCAGATCAGAGGATGAGAGCTCTTTGATGTTCTGAAGGCAATCTTATCCAGAGTTTGTGTTATGTCATTCTAACAAGCTTTTATATGCTTCTTATTTGAAATATTCCAGCATACTTGAATAATCGCATTCAGTTCCAGCTTGTGTCTGAATATTCTACTGCTTATGTAATTTATTGCCAAATAAGTTGGTTATAGGTCATCATATAACTTGTTTCTCAATGAAACTCGGAAAGTTTCAGATTCAGATTTGGCGGCATAATGAAAACTGTGGCAGAGCTTTGAAAGCCAAATTTTCTCAATTTTTATTCTCTGAACAATGACAAAATGATACACAAAAAAGATTTATTTGTGTTTTCTGAGCTTCCCATTCATTAATTGCTGTTTTTTGTGCGACTTTTTTTGAGGCTGTATTTTTGGCACATCTTAAGTCTGAGTCAAAATTTTGGGTTAACAAGTCTGTGACGAGCTTGAGTTTTCCTTCTATACAATTAATTATTGAGTTTGTCCCCACAATCATACCCACTTAAGTTGTTACTCATTTGCCAAGCTTTTGTAATTATTGTGCCTTACGAAAGATAAATTCTGGAGTTCCCTAATGCTTTCATTTTTTTAATATCCAATTGGTGGTTATTCTGTGCATAAGAATGTAGTATTTTAAATTTTTTTGGGGCTTTAGTTACATAGTGTTGAGTCTGTTTCAATGAATTCATTTGACCAGTGGTTTAATGAGAGTCCATCTTTTTTGAGCACAAATGATCCCCTTGACACTCATTTACACTCATTGCGTATAGGGGCGAAGCACAATACTAACTTAAGTTCAAGTGTATTTAATGGATTTTTCATGAGGCACAATACTTAGCGATGTTTATACAATTGGAGTAGGAAGCTAAATGATCTGATTGTAGGGGAAGTTCTATGGTTAAGCTTGTTGAACATGAGTGGTAATGGAATAAGGAGCCAGGTAAACTATTTATGCTCTTGGGAGATGCATTCTTCTAAACCACTCCTCACAAAAATGTAATTCAACTTGAAACTATATAGTTGAATCCTAAAATATCTTATTAAATTTGTTTATATCATTCTTACTGAGCAATTCCTCTCGATTCATGAAGTCTCATTTTACAATTGCCCCAAAATCAATTTTTTTGAATCTCTTTTCTTTCTTCCAATCTCAAGCCCTGATACAACAGCAATCTTCTAACAATCGTAAATACCTATATCAAGGGACTATATATAAATATAATGGGTAGTTCTGTGCATCAGTTGAAGATACTGTAAAATTTTGTCGGGTATCTGTATGTGCGTGCGTGTATTTGTTAATTCTATGCATGTACTTTAAGGAGTTTCTTATCTGTTAAATGCTTTGGAAATAGGCATTCTATGAGATGCATCTCCTTTTGTTGAATGGTGGACCAATTTTTTTGGCTGGTTGTTAGTCTGTTGTGAGTGAAGAGGTTAGCCATATGATTATACCAGGAATTATGTGAGACTTGTATGTGTTATTAAAAAGAATAATGTGGAATAAACAAAGATAGGCAGTTACTTTAAGTGTTATATAGTTGTGAAAGAGCTTTTATTTGCATGACAATGTTTGCAGGTATCATATTTTGTCCAATTGTATGCCTTATTATGACGGTTGGAAACTCAGCAGTGATTCTGGGTCTTTGGCCAGCACACGTTTTCTGGACATACTATTGTGTGATCAAGTATATATTTTCAACTTTATAAGTTCTGCAACTTACAATCGCTATTATGACTTATAATTTGAAAAGTTTCTAATACATTATTGAGACACATTAGAATTAAGATTTTTCTGAAGGCAGGTGAAATTATAGAAATCAATTCAAATAAAGAGACATTCAAATGCTTACATTTTAAAAAATTTTCTGAAGGCAGAGCCAAAAGTATAGGACCAACTTTGAAGTTTATATGTTGTATGTGCCTTCCACTGCCACTAATTTTGTGGCCAGTGATAGCGATTCCTGGAAGCATTTTGGCAGGCTTAGGCTATGGCCTTTTCACACCTTTAGTGGCCACGTTTGAGGCTGTTGGCATGGAACATGGAAACAAGCTTGTTGATTGCTTTTTGGTCCTTACTACCCCTTCTTGTCATTTCATTAATTTTAATAAAGGTCACTTTTAGTTGAAAATGATATATGGAGTTTTGCTTTGATTCTGCCGTGTGTATTATTTGTTCTGATGCTATAGCATTTTGTATTGCATTTGTAGGATGGTACATGGAGTACGATTAAGGGAAGTTGTACAGTAGTGCGGGACTTCACAGACATGTGTTTTCATTCTTACTTTTCTGTAATGGATGAATTATATGAACAGCAACCCAAAAATGAGGAACCTTTGGATATCAAGTATGCCCTGGACCAAGAATCCTTGTTGAATGTTAGTTTCTTCTCATGTTTGTAATATTAATTGTCTATGCCAGGAGTTATATTTGCTATATGATTATCTTTTATGTTTTCTCATAGAAGAAAATGTCCTCTCCCAAAGTTCTTCCATTGATATATAAATGTCTGTATATGGATAAAAGACAAGATGATAAAGACATTTTAAATTATGGTCATCTTTACATTTTTTGGATTACAATGCTCCTTAGATGACATCAGAATGCAGCTGAGCCTTTATGAGTTCACTTGCAACAGGCATGCATGCTAACAAATTCCTTCATTGCAAGCTAGGAAATGTAAGAAAAAAACAAAGTCTAAGAGGAAAAATTGGACACTCCTACAAAGGGAACCAATCTCAGATTATTAATTGAAGAAAGAGATGAATGATGAATGATACAGAAGAGACTTGTTTCTGTGCTAGGCTTGTAAGGTTGTTTACAAGTTTTATTTTTTCGGTTACTTTAAGTATGTGAACATTCATTCTATGAGTTATTATAGTCTTGTCTGAAACACTGTATGGGTTTGCCATAAGTCAATTTTTTGTGATATAATTGACATCAGTTGCAGTTTTTTAGAGTTTTAACTTTTTCTCAGTTCCATGAAAAACCTACACAAATAAGGAAATGCCAATCTATTTCAAAACTTACGATGGAGAATCTCAATCTATTCCAAAAGAAGGAAATGAAATCCAAAAAAATAGGAATTTAAGAAGGCTAGGTCAACCAAATTAATCAGTGAAACCAAATGAAGGAAATTAAGAGGGAATCCATTAACCCCAGGTACACCAACATAACTAATAAAAAATTCTAGAGGAAATCTGGGTTAACTATTCACTTAAAATCAATGTCTTATAGGATGAGAAATTTATCATTTACGTAAGGCAGTGTAGGGGTTAAAAGTAACTTATTTTGATGAAAAATGAGTCATCTTGACTGTATATGTGAACAAGATATTTATTGCATATAAGTAGACATTGTTAGAGCTTATCATCTCAAGTCCTTCAAGGAGCATTTCTTTCCAAATAGGGTACAATAAAAATGGTCGAGAAAGTAATTATTGGTCTTTGGATTTGGACCTAAATTCACTTTTTGTTTTCTACTTCAAATTCTTTTAATTTACCGTACAACAAATGGCCTAAAGCATTATCATCTTGTCTTAGTTATACCTATATCATTTTTTGGTGTAATGTCCAAAGTCAAAACTTGCAGTATATATAACTGTTATAAAGTTCTGTCACATCCGTATTCTCATTTTATTTTTAGGTGAACAAGGATACTGTTATGGTTTACCATGATGCTAGTCTTCAATACTATGACTTTAGAGAGAATGTCAGCCATAATTGTTGTGAGGGCTCTGCCATTCTGGTGGCCTGTTTACTTCTATAAAAGAAATATGGGAGCCCTGATATTAGAAAGGACTCATCATATGTTAATTTCTCATCTCTCTTACATCATGAAATGAATGCCCTGTTAATTTCTCTTTGGAGGACTCATCATATGTTAATTTCTTATCTGTCTTACATCATGAAATGAATGCCCTGTTAATTTGTCTTTGGAGGGAACTTTAGGAGATTAGGATTATCTTGTACTTGAGTAGAGAGAACATGCTGAAGTTGGCTGGATCAATGAATTAGTCATCCTGACTAATGAGAAGACAAGGACAATGAATTCTAGCTGGTTTTGTGAATATAATTAGGTACTGGGAAAGCAGTTAGTAATAGTGGTAACAAAATATCCTTCCCAATAGAACAAATACAATCAGATTGTCAGGACAAAATCATTCAAATAAGCAAATGTTTATTACTGAATGGCATGTAAAATCCTTAGCTCCAGCCCATTTTGACATAGTGATGAGTATTTTTAACAAATTTCTTTGCATAAGCCAAAATGAATTTAGGAGATTGGTACCTAGAATGTAAATTTCTAGGCAAAAGCTTTGCAATCTCCCAGATTCATTCCAAGGTCACCTGGCTGTGAAGGTTTCAAAGTTCTCTTTTCAATATGTAAATTCTTCATCTGGATACACTAGGATAATATTCTAAGTATAAGAAACAAATTTAGCCACAAGGATACTGTGTATTCAGAAAATTAAACAAAAATGTCTAGTTTGCCATGCCAATAATAAATCATAAATTACTGGCATTGGTATTTGTATGAGTTTGGGTTTGAGGATTTGGTTTGTGGGTCCATCATTTTTGGCATTGGGTTCAACCATACAAATTTATATGAAAACCTGAAATCTACACATATTCGAAGCAGTAATTAAGTTCAAATACACCACATTATTTATAGACAAATAACACAGCAAAGTAAAATATATGAATAGTTGAATATTAGTGAAACTCAACTGTCAAGATATAAATTAAAGTTAATAAACAATAATGTCAACTGCCAACAATCAGCCATCATTGATCAATTATCATGTGGGTCATCAAAACTATCATAATGATTCATATTAGACTGTGTATGCAATGGTAAGTTAGAAGAACCACAAAATAGTGACACTGCCACTAGCACTGGCATTGGCACTAGCAATCACATGCAGACTAGTTGGCTAATAGTCATCGTCAACATTGAGTGCAATAAAGTAGGCAGTGGATGCATCTAAGTCGTTGTGCGCAGTATTAATATTGCACTTCCTTGTAGCCACTTTGTTTGTATGTAAGGAGCTGCAAGTTTGAATGCGCAAACACCAAGTCCTTTGCCTTTGTTGACTATTTCCATTGCTCTTTATTTGGTTGATGATGGAGTATGTGCTCCAATTCCTATTAGATGTAGATGAACTAGAAACCTATTAAGGCAGAATTAGAGGGTTAAAAAACTTAAAAATATAAATCATAAAATTAAAATATAAATTTATAGATGAAAGTTTTTTTTTAATAGAACTTAGTCATATTATTTTGATTGCAAGAGTTTGTAGGTCCATGTATGTTTTTCCATGGAAGTACCATAGTATGACCAACTATCAGCATCAACCATAAACTTGTTGTGAAGATCATCAAGACAACAATCATTTGATCATGCAAAACTGATGAACTCAACCCTCACTGCATCTTGCATGTCATGATCAACAAAGGATTTGCAAAGTTTTGGCTCGTACTATTGAGTGACTTCAAGATCTCTATATGAACCAACTCCGGATGTCATAGATTGGAAGAAGTTGAGAGCTATTGAAAGCAAGAAGATGAGTGGTCATTTTTTTTCATCTCTTTACAATGATTTTGTGTAGTTCTTTAAAGAACTTTTCTTCAAGATCTTGCTCTTTTGCATTTACGATGAATTTAATCTTCTCAATTATTTAATTGATGCTATCTCATAGCAACAACCTTGACATGGACTACAATCCATTGTGGACAACAATCCCCTTATTTTATGAACTGATTGATAGCATATATGCCATTACAACTCCAATGAAGTTCAACTCTTTGACTCATTAATAGAGTCTCTTCATACCTCTTCTCCTAATCTTTGACACAACATGATCGCACACTGTGATACATCTCTTCCTTTTACACTCTCTCCTCCACACCACACAAATGATTTCATCTTTATATAAATTTTATCAACCATGTAAACATAAATAAGGTCGGCCTCAACCATGACCTTAATCACATAAAACATATTACGATTATGAATGCGATCCAAGATATGCCAGCTAAGACATAGCTAGGACCCAAACAATTAATCTTGAACATGCCATGATCCATCAATTACGCTATGATCCACTGCAACACACTTTCACCAAGTTGGCCAAGAACATACTAACATGCTTCAAGAAATCCACCGAATCCAATCTCATAACCCAATGTGATTCAATAACAAAATTAGGACACATTCTAGAAGCATCAAAAAGCAACAGGAGAGACTACATCAACAGCATGAACAATTTTGTCTCTGAATCCACAAGTATACCTGCATTGTTCATTATGTATATCAAAAAACAATCTTCGTCATTAAAGAAAAATAGTTGGCCAGTCTCTAAATTGTAAACCATTCGAGCTGAGGACACAAATCCGTGTCCTAAACTCACCACCAGGTTGGCAATGGAAAATATTACATAACCGATCCACACTGATTTAAAAAACTGCAACACTGTCATCTGCAGAATAACCAGAAATGCTAGTAAACCAGTCTCTAATCAATGAACTGTAACTTGCTTAAATCATAAACCAAACTCCTATAAAGGGACATAGGTCAAATACAAACATCCCTTCAACCATTTGTAACTGCGCAGCATTTGAATCTCAGTAAATAAGACTTACTGATCCAATATCTTCACTTAAGAAACTAAGAACACTGTTAGGAATAAAGAAATATGTTGACATCATTGACAAAATATTGATGTTAGTACATATAATACAACAATCCCAAATATCTTCTGCAACAATACTAAGATTGGCACAATGATATCGATATTATTAGCAGATTTTTTTGAGAACAAATTTTGTAAACATTACATTATACTTGTAAGCTCACATTTCATCATTAACTTGATGTAATGCCCCTTTTTGGGACATTAGAAAAGTTAAAGACATAATTGTATAATATTAAAATTGACTTGGAGAGCGTAGACTCAAATTATAAAAGGGTCAATTTAATATTATAAAGTTGGCTGAATAGGCCAAAGAGAGATAAGACGAAAGGGCAGGAAGGGGAGTCAAAGAGTCGCAGTTGTGAGAATAAAAGGAGAAGAGACTCCTTCATTTGATACACTTGATTTGTGATTCAGTTTTAATTTTCTTTCTTGTGAGAGTTTTTCAGAAAGCTTCAACTATTACCTAGTATGAGGACGTAGCCCCTCGTGCTGGTAGACAGTGGACACAAACCCATTGTCCAGGGAGACATCAATTCAGGCGCACTGTTAAACTGTATTTAAGATTGGATTTGTTAGTGTTGGTTATTATATTGATGTTGTATAATGCAATAACATAATTTAAGGAGTTATAAGAGTTTGCTGGTTTTTTATATTATTGGTTTGTAATGCATTGTTATATGCTCGAATCTTGACTACTATTTTGGAAAGAACGGGTTATTATCTTGTGGAGAATCTTCTGGTTTTATTGTCACATCATATTGCATTTGCCTATGTTTGGGTTTTGAATATTATATTCAAGAAGCTGGGTAAATATTTGTTGGAACTTCTACTGGTTTTGATTGTGTTTATAATACATCTACAATGTTCAGTCCTGAATATACTGTTGAAAAGGAAATCGAGTAAATATCAGGTTTGGGATATTTCACTTGATAGCACATAATATGGATATATCGGAGATACCTCACAATTGAGGATATGACCAGTAATGTGCACTTGGTAATTACGAGAGTTATTTCTTCATTGATCAATGGGTACTAGTGAATGTCTTAATCCTTGGTTGTCCTCTTGTCCCTAATGTTATGGGTCTATAGCATATAGTATAAGTCTTTGGTTCCTTACCTTGGCATCACTAAGGATATTCAATGGCACCCGATAATTCTAGTCTTGCACAACTTGTAACGAGGAACATCCACCATGTTGCCTCTTAGGATTTCGAGAAGTTTGGTGGGCAGTAGGAAGTCACAACAAAGAATGTCATAGTTCATATTCACTAGATAGGATCAACAACAACAAGAGAACTGAATTCTTTATATCTTCCTCAATTGTCGTCGGTAGAAATTGTGTATCAGCCGACGGGTCCCTTCGGAAAGGAAATTGTGTATCAGCCAACGGGTCCCTTCGAAAAGGAAATTGTGTATCAGCCGATGGGTCCCTTCGGAAAGGTTCTTGTTATGTAGCCGACGGGTCCCTTCGGAAAGGTTTTAATTATGTAGCGACATGTTGTATGCGGCTGACGGACTCCTTCGGGAATGTTCTTCGGAAAGTATTTATAACCCCTTCAGGAAGCATTGTATTCATCTTATCATCAGAACCTAATGTAATATCTTGGCATATGCGAATAAAATAAGAAGTTCTGCTGTTCGTCTTTCCATTGTCTATATGCATTCGTTGATTTCTTTACCAGTATGGTAAACATTTGGCGCCGTTGCCCTATGAACCTGGAAGGTGGGAGGAATGAAGATTAATGCCAAATCAGCTTAACAAAGATCAAAATAAGGTCAAAGGAAAAGGATGACATACACATTGCGTAGGAAAATTTAATTTTGGCTCAACAAACAGAGCGCCGAAGGAGATTCCAGAAGGTTGCCGACGGAAACAGGAGTGCGGAAGGATTGTTGAAGGCGACTTGACAATGGCTTGATTTGGTGGAAGAAGCGAGGGAGGAGTTTCTGAACCTGCATACGCCACAGGAAAAGAATCCTGATGGAAGGAGATCGACTCGCACGGCTCGGAGTGCCGAAGGAGCACGAGCGTGGAGTGACCTCTTCGTTCGAGACATACTTTCGGAACGAACAGCTTCGGTTGACGGAACATTTTTTTCACCAAACAGTGCGGAAGTCGAAAACAGTGCGGGTGTTGAAAACAGCGCGGAAGTAAAAAACAACGCGGGTGTTGAAAACAATGCGGAAGTAGAAAACAGTGCGGGTGTGCAGAATAGCGCAGGTGTGCAGAACAGCGTGGGTGTTCAAAACAGCACGGGAGCTTAGAACAGCGCGGGTGTTCGGAATAGCGTAGGTACACAACAAAACCCCCAACATACAGTAATAATGGTAGGTCCAAAAGAAAAGTTGCCTAAATTTGATGGTGAAGGAACCACCGATCCAATTCGACATTGCAAAACATGTGAAACGATCTGGAGAGCAAATGGCATAACAGATATGAACAAATGGGTCCGACAGTTTCCAGCCACCCTACGGGGTGTTGCGATTGATTGGTTTACTGACACAGATCCGTAGAAGTTAAATAGTTGGGATAATATTAAGAAGGAATTTATTGCGGAATTTCAAATATTGCGAGACGATAATGAGATTGTAGCGGAGATATTCAATACTAAGCAAGGGAAGAATGAAACAGTCCGAGTCTTTGCCAGGAAGTTAAAGGACCTGATCAATAAAATGGAGAATAAGCCGACTGATGGGCTACAAAAGAGATGGTTCATTGAAGGCCTTCGTTTGAAGCTGTGAAAGAAGATGAAGATCATGCCACCATCAACATACATTGAAGCGTACAATCGGGCAATGAACCTCGAAAGTGACCAGAAGACAAAGAAGAAGAAGAAGAACAGCTCGTCCGATTCAGATGACGATGCATCTTCAGGAGAAGATAGCAACGATGACGAGGGAAGCAACAAGAAGGTTCGTGCCCTCCAGAAGGACATGATTCGGATGATGGAGGAGTTCAAGAACATGAACAAGGAGACTAAGGGCAATGACCTATGGTGCACGGAGTGCAAGAAAGAAGGCCATACGAAGGGATCCTGCTCGAAAGAGCAATTTTGTGAGATCTGCCAGATTCTAGGACACTCGGTAAAGGAATGTCCTTTCAACCTGAAATTAAGAACACCACAGCAAGTGTTCCTCACACAGGAAGCGTTCGTGTCAGGAGGAAGCGAGAACACCAGTACGGAAGGTGCCACATCGGGCGGATACAGAAGCAACCGGTGCGGTCAAAACAACAACAACAATACCGGCAACAACAATAATGGCGGGAGGAGTCAAATTTAGTACGATTCAAATGGTCGGCCAATTGTTCAATGCTGCGCATGCAATCTGTGGGGTCACTTTGCCCGAGAGTGCACAACAACAAACACACCGAAATTATTATGCAGATGGTGCGGAACCGGCGACCATGAAGATGCCAAGTGCCCAAATTTTGGAGTAAATTTGATCACTGTCGGCACAGATGAAGAGGAGGTTTTGGCAATTACGCGGAGGCAAGCAAAACCGTCAGCGGAGGAAAAAAAGAAAATTGGGGGAAGCGCAAGCAGAAATTGGAAAGTCATCGTCGGCAGGGACATCTCAGTTGAAGGATATCACCGGCACCTTGGCAAGGAACTTCGCAGAACAAAACATTGTACGATAGATCTTACAAACGGAGATACCGATCAAGATAAGTGACCTTCTCACAATGCCCTAGTTACGGATGACCATTCTGAATCATACGCCGTTTTCGAAAGCACCGGAGGACACAGGAAGGGACAGTAGGGAAGTGATGACAACAGACCCAATGCTACTGGCACTCACATCCGAACGGCATCCGGCGGTCGTCGAGATGGGGATTTTGGGAAATGTTCTGATAGAGAATTGTCGACGGAGGGTCCGGCATGAATGTGTTGCCGGAGGATACTTGGAAGAAGTTGGGAAAGTCGACGTTGTGGCCACCTACATTCAAGTTGCTCACGGTGGACCAGCACGGGATCAAACCGTTAGGAACCTTGAGGGCGCAATCGGTAACCATTAGTACGCAACCATTTTTATTGGATTTTGTGGTCATTCCATTGAAAAGAAAAGGATATGATGCTATTCTCGGATGGACTTGGTTGGTGCAAGCAAAAGTAAAACATGATTGGAAACGAAATACCCTATCAATGGAGCGCGGAGGCAAAAGATTCATAATTGACCTGCACACACAAATGGTAGGTGAGGAGGCAGCATCGTTAGACTCAGAAGGTGAAGGCGACAGTGATGACGAAAGAAATGACGATGAAGGAAAGAGGAGAATGGAATCGGACAACGAAGGAATATTGAGACTAGACGGAGGATCGAATGACGACGACCTAGACTCGGTTAATGGCCTTTACCATTGGCAAATAGAACACTACGAACTCTTTCCGAGTTGTAATATGCTAAGGGTCGACGAAGGTGAGAAAAAGGAGGAAAATGAGTGTCCGGAGGAATACAGAGAAGCAGATGACGCAAAGGAGGTTACGGCTAAAGAAGGGAAGGACATACAACACAGACCCAGAAAAAAGAAAAATTCCACCATTCGGTACATGCTGAACGGACCGCACAGGAAGAAAAGAAGGCATCGCACCATAAAATTACTTGAAGGGTACCGACAGCAAGGAAATAAGCTAGATGCGTGACGACCGCAGGCATAGTGGGCGGCGGAGGTGACACAGAACAGACATAAGGCGTGGCATGACAAACTCAACAGGTTTCAGCCGGAGTAGTTGGTACTCAAGTACGACGATCAGAATGAAAGCAAACAGGAAAGGTTTAAGGCAAGATGGGTTGGACCATATTAGATCCAAGAGGTCGGTGACAATCGAGTGGTAAAGTTGGGGACGTTGGATGGGCAAGAGGTACCTCACGCAGTCAACGGATCCTACCATGCCAGGAAGATGTCGTTGCCGTCACAGAATGATCAGATGATTCCCTTGTTCCCGTGGGTAGCTCCTACGGACATGTCCCGTGGGTAGAAGTTCCGCGAGCAGATGTTCGCGGATTGTCCCGCGGGTAGCTCTCGCGGACATGTCCTGCGGGCAGATGTTCGCGGATTGTCCCGCGGGTAGCTCTCGCGGACATGTCCTGTGGGCAGCTGTCCGCGAACTTTTTCGAGGGTAGACTCCGTTGGAGGTCTTCCGTGGCATTTTTCCATATTCTTCCGCATGTCAAACAAAATTTTCCGCGGAGTTTCTTCCCGTGGATTCAATAATTAATTGCACGTGGCGTCTTCCGTGGAGTTTGTGACTTCAACGCGCTTGAAACGCCATAGTATTCGGCCATGGACGCAGGTTTTTTGAGGGTCTTGAGAATCGAAGAGTTCAGGATCGCAGGGTTCTCAACTTTCAGATGAATAGAAAGGTTGTGTAGGAGACTACCGAGGATCGAACCCTTATCAGCGTTGCATAAAGAGGCAGCAGACGGCCTGTTCCAACACCCTGCGAACCAATACTTTCTTTCCGTGCATGGAGTTTTTAGCCGCAGACGTCATCCTTCTTCTCGCGTGTGATTTGCCTCTTTTCCGCGGAGTCTTGGTCTTACTTTCCGCGAGTGTAACTGGTGCTGTCTTTCCTATTCGTGAACTAGTGCTTAAGCCTAGATGATGATGAAACAATGCTTACGGTTGCCTTCTAACTTGTTTTCCAGAGGTTTAACGAGGGTTCATGGATGCAAGAAATTGGCATCTTGCCAAGAGTGAAGACAGATGGAAGCAGTTAGAAGTGAAGGAGCTAAAAGAAAAAAAAAGTCGACAAATCAAGCATGTTTAGAATGAGTAACGAAGGATACCAAAGGGAAGGGGAAGCATCAGCGATTGCCAGAAAGAGTGTAGAATCGACAGAAAATGACAGAAATAGTGTGTTTCATGTAGTTTTGTGTGGGGCGCTGCCCCTCGACCCCGTCGGGGGTGTTGCCCGCTGGGCCCCCAGTCGTTGCAGATATCAGTCGTGAGAGTCTAACCAGTTGAGAAGACTTGGAGCTGCTGCAAGCATGGAGTGTCTGTGTACTAGAGGCACTGAGAGTAGGCGTTGGTTGTGAGGCTGTCTTGGTGGATGCGTAGAGAGCTTAGGAGGAGCTGATCATCCAGTTGGAGGCAGTGCAGCGACACTTGGCTCAGGCTACCGAGGAGTTGGAAGCAGAGAAAGCAACACAGGTGGCTATCAAGGTCAGCTTGAGGAGTCAGTATTGTGTTAGCAAAGGCTATAGATGCAATGGGATGAATGTGAAGGTGATGTGGCAGATCAATATTGTTGTATTAGTTGTTTTAGTTTTGTTCTGTAGTCGTCAGGAGATGACTTTTCTTTTTGGGGGGGATGATGTCGTCGGTAGAAATTGTGTATCAGCTGACAGGTCCCTTCAGAAAGGAAATTGTTATGTAGCCGACGGGTCCCTTCAGAAAGGTTTTTATTATGTAGCGACATGTTGTATGTGGCCGACAGACTCCTTGGAGAATGTTCTTTGGAAAGTATTTATAACCCCTTCGGGAAGCATTGTATTCATCTTATTATCAGAACCTAGTGTAATATCTTGGCATATGCGAATAAAATAAGAAGTTCTGCTGTTCGTCTTTCCATTGTTTGTATGCATTCATTGATTTATTTTACCTGTACGGTAAACATCAATCAGCAGTCTAGGAGAATCATTTGCAAAAGGATGGATTTCATATGAGTATATCGAGCTGCCTATAGGTTTTTTCTTACATTACATAAAGCTATATATACATATCTCCTCCTCTCCCATAAACTTCATTCATGATAGCCGTTCAAATGTCCTTATGCCAATACTCCCTATTGGTATTGCTTGCTGTCAGATTATTATTGTATAATTATCTCTTTCCTACGATAAGTATGAAAGCCCACTTTTTTTATCCTCGGCAATAGAAATAATTTAATTCATAGAAGACCAAAGGTATATTTTTTGAAGCAGTAGTAACCTTTATTTACCCATCAACATGAAAATGCAGATCAACAACTTCTTTGCAAACTTCCCTACCCCCTACCAGCAGCTAGTCCTTCACGACAATTACAATGTCTTTTTCAAAATTTTCAAATGTTTTAGAAACACAAAAAATTGGCAATCTCTCATGCCACCTATCCCAAACATATGGAAGAGAGGGGGCACATGGATGTATTATTGTTGCATGTGCGAGGAGAAGGAAGGAAACAATTTAGTCTTGAGGGTGACGAGGACAAGTGAGGGCAACAATGCCTTTTAACTTGGTATTATGTGAGGAGCGATACTTTGTGGGTCATGGCAATCAATTGATAACAATGTTCATTGCTTGTTTCCCCTATTTTATTGTCACATCAGCTGGCTTTTTCAAGTTTTACAAATTTTTTGGAAACACAAAAAAATGGCAATCTCTCATGCCACCTATCCCAAACATAATTACATTGTTTACAAAAAAACCAGACCATAAAATTTTAATTCCACTTCAAAAGAAACAAACCCAATGCTTGAATATGAAAATGATCATTAGAACCCTTATAATCTTCCTCCTCAACTTGCTGGTGCTTTCTTGTTTGCATTCCTACTACCATTGCGCTCTCCTAGCCTTTCGTTTAGTTTCGCCTCACTAAATTTGGGTCCTTTGGCAACATTTTTTTCACCTCTCGGTTCTCTGTGCATTTGGAGCCACTCATTCATCTTCAAATCATCGTCTACTGTCCACCCAACCACCTGCTTCATTTCTGCAATGTGTTTGTCTAGCAAGTGATCATCACAACCAATTTACTTGCTAACCAACCTTTACGAGCTTCCTTGAATCTTTGCCTCTTGTGATTTTCATCAAACCTCCACACAAATGAGGTGTACTTGCTTCCTTCAATCTTCTCAAGTCCACTTTGTTTACTAGTCAAGTTTATCCCCGAATTTGGAATTGACATCTCAAGAATCTCATCCATGCCCCCAAGGAATTCTCTTGGGACAGTGGGCTCCATTATCACTCAGATAATATCCTTTGCATCTCCTAGTTGTAGCTCCCATGCCATAATACTCGAGAACACCTGTATTTGTTCTGTGGCAATTCTCCACTTGTTTGAACATCTTTCCTAAATGATCATCACACTATTTGTTAATTTCTTATCTTCAAAGATGAAAATTTTGTGTATCCGCTTCTTTGTTATTTGGCCATGAAAAGGGTTTTGTTGCTTGGAGGATAGTGAAAGTTGTCTCTATCATTTCACTCTCAAGCCAAGACACACTTCCCGAAAAACTCAAAAGCTTACTAGTTAAATTACAAACTGCCATGTTTAAAGGCGAGACTTTTGGCCTACCCCTGCAATGAGTGCAATGTCCTTCAAGGTTTGCATGTCATTTCAACCTTCATCCACTATCACTTCTCCATCCCCGTATGCCACTGCCAAAACTAAAAACCTCTTTTAATGATCTTTTTGTTTCTTGAGGGTGATGAGAAGGTAACAATTATTAAATTCAGCCGTTCTCATCCATCACTAAGTTTTGAAAATCATCAATTCTGTTCTCTTCCATTTTAAATGCTAAAGCCCAATTTGAAATTGTGTCTGCCTCTTTATTCCCTTGTCTTTGAGTATGTGTTATTTTATAGTCTTCTAGGGGTGCCAATTCCTCATTGATTCAATCTATGTAATTCTGAAGATGCCAAGCACATGTGTCCTTTAATTATTGCATTTATTATTATTTGTGAATCCCCTTCTACATGAAGTTTTTGAACTCCTAAACATTTTGCTGCCCAGAGAGCTATTAATGTTGCTTCAATTTCAACAACATTATTTGTTCCATCTAGTAGTTTTTTTCCCCCAAAATACAATTAAATTACCATTGCAATCTTGAATGATAAGTCTTGCTCCTGATGGCCTTGGGTTGCCTTTAGAAGCGCCATCAAAGTTACATTTCCACCAACCCTCAGTTGGTTTTCCCACCACCAACTACCTCAGATGATGGATTAGCCCATTTGAGCCCATTCACAGGCATGAAATCCCACTTTACTGAAAATGAATCCTTCGATTCATTTTATTAAAACACAAACATTAATCAAAATATAAGTCAACCTCTTTAGGTTACTCACCAAAGGTCCAAAATCATTAGATAGTTGAACCCTGAGCCAAATTTTCTTATTGTAATAAAATCACGACTTGACAATAGTTTTTGCCAACATATACAAACCGATAGCTTATAAAATTGATAGTGAACTCCACATGACTTATATTGAGAATACAATAATCTGATCTCTCACAATAATTTCTCTATTTCTTGCCAAAACCACATTATCTGATATAACATCGATACAAATATCTTGTTTCTGAAAAAGGTCTTCAAAGGTCACAAATTTGACAAAATGTCGATTCCATCGTGAATCACTCCCAAGAATATCAAGGTTTTGTCCAGCCCTTCAATCATTCTACTGAAGTTTTGCATCTTTAGAGATTCAGCTAATGCAATTTGCATCAGACAAATTATCAAATTAAGATAACATCTGAACATGTCAAAAATGCACTACAAAACCGTCCATTTATAACAATTTTTGTGAACCTTTTAGAATTTCCTGCCTAAAGTCACTTCTAAAACAAGCTGGAGAGTTTTATTAAATAAAGTATAATATAATATTACTTTATATTAGTCGCTTTTAATTAAATCAATTAAAATAAACTCAGTTTTTTAATTTTTAATTTATCTGGACAACTTTAGAATAATTAATTTAATTAATTTATTCGATCAAACTTTGGGGACGCTTTAGCTATAATCATTGGTGAACCCAACTTGTTTGAGTGGCTGTGTCCATGATGGTAGCTTTAGTGGAGCCCTTTTCTCTCTAAGGTAATACAAATCATGGGTGCCACAACTTGGGTTGCCATTTTGGCTCACAATTTGGTTGCGAACTCCAATGGAGGCTGTGAAGACAACCATTGAATCCATTGTGAAGTCACCAAAAGTCAGCTCAGTTGCAGGGATGTTTGATACAAATGTTGTAAAAAAGAAAGGCAATTTCTGTGCAGGCCCTGACCTTGCTTGGACGGGATTAGATAGAGTTACACAAACCAATATGAGGACTTGTTTTCTCCCCAACAAATAATGAGGATCTATGAGTTTGTGGATGGTATGATGCGTATTTTGCACAATGCATTGTATTTTCTTTCCCCTTTTAGTGGAAGGGAGCTGCACTTATCTATCAAAAAAATAATTCTTTTTTTGCTCATAAAAATGACAAACATCTTATTTTATTTTTGGCCTGAAGTAAGTCACTTTATCTAAATAAAATGTTCAACTTGTAAATATAATAATTAAACACAAGTTGCTTGAAAATATTAGGCAACTTAATTTGAACAGTTAAAATAATTTTCTCGAAATGCTTGGGCTGAAAATGGGAACATTGAAAATTATGGCCAGGGATCTATGTGGTGGAATTTGAGGCAATTGATGTCCCAACAATTTCAATACACAATAATGGGAAATGTGCGATCTTGTGATTAGTCCTGGGATGGCATGCTTCCTAGTGGCATTCTTTTCACCATGATCACAACTTGATACCATTTGGAGGAAACGTGCAAAGCTTAGCATTAGAAAAAAAGAGAAAAATGATTTAATATTGGAAACCCTAGAATTGAAAAAAATTAATTATTTATTTTTCTTAGAATCATGACTCCAAAAAAATTTCAATCGCAGAATACTGCAAATCCTATGTTAATTTGAATGGATGTGAAAGAAATATGGAAATAAAAAATCATACATTAATAATGAAATGCATATGAAATCTAATGCTAATGCTGAGAAAACTAAGAAAAAAAAATACTTGAAGGCTGAAACTATAAAATTCCTGTCAATCATGAGTGCAAAGGACATCAAATGCAGCAATAAGTGAAGTAATGACAATTACAACTTACTAGATCTAATAACTGCAGAAAAATTCAGAATACATATCTTTTAACATACTTAGAGGAAGACTCAATCTTCCTACATATATGTAGGTGGTACCCCGTAACCAAGAGATACCATATTTCATTATATATATATATATATATATATATGTGTGTGTATGTATATAGAATATATTTATTGTTAATTTAATAATTATACTATCACGATCTTTATGTTATCTATATCGACCTGAAGGAGTTCAACCATAGCTACAATAAAATGAACACTCCCTCTTAGCTAGGGAGCAATCCTTCTTGATAATTTCTAGTTTGTCCTTTTGAGGCTAATTTTCAATTCTCCCTCTTTACCCAGGGAAGCTTTTTTATATTAGGTGGAAATATATTAACTTATACTATATCCATCATAATGGATGTAGAACTTATCTTTATGACATATCATCGGATATCACCAAATGTGCTGTCCACCATAAAGAATTAGGATTTCTACCATTATGGTATGTTGTTGGGAACTATCACAAGAATCTTCCACCATAATGAATCTAAAGGATTACCTTTATGACATATCGTCAGATATCACCATATGTGTTATCCACCATAAAGGAGTTATAGATACCCACCATTATAACATGTTAGATATCACCATATGTGTTATTCACTATAATGGATTACGGTAACTACTATTATGGCATGTCGTTAAGTATCACCACATGTGTTACCCACCATAATATATTTAAAGAATTACCTTTATGGCACGTCGTCGAATATCACCATTTGGGTAACCCACCATAAAGGATTTAAGATATCTACCACTATGGCATATCATTAGGCATCAGCACGTGTTACCCATCATAGTGGATTTAAGATATCTACCACTATGGCATGTCGTCAGATATCGCCACATGTGTAATCTACCATAATAGATTCAAGATATCTACCATTATGGCATGTCGACAGTTATCACCACATGCATTGCCCACCATAATGGATGTTTATCGTACAGGTAAAGAAGTCAACACATACAGACAATAATAGTAGAATAGCAGAATAATATTCGCAATAGTAGATGATTCATGAATGATGATTTACAATGATCCCAGACGAGATATAAATACTACTGCCGAACCTTCCCGAAGGAGTCCGTCGGCCACAATTATTCTATCCGTTACAAACTATTTACCGTCGGACCGTCGGCTACAGAATACAGAAACACCGCCGGACCGTCGGCTACAGAAACACCGCCGGACCGTCGGCTATAGAATACAGAAACACCGCCGGACCGTCGGCTACAGAAACATCGCCGAACCATCGGCTACAGGAACACCGTCGGACCGTCGGCTACAGAATACAAAATACCGCCGGAACCATCCAGTCGGCTAACACCATCCCCCCCAAAAAGAAAAGTCGTCTCCTGACGACTGACAAAATATCTGAGACAAATTAACAAACAAAATACATTAACAGAGTGACTACAACAAGAGAAATCTGCTTCTGTCACATCACTTCCACATTCATCCCGTTACATCTGTAGCCTCTGCTAACACAATACTATCTCCTCAAGTTGACCTTGATAGCCACCTATGCTGCTTTTTCTGTTTTCAATTCCTCGGTACCTTGAGCCAAGTGTTGCTGCGCTACTTCCAACTGGATGATCAGCTCCTCCCGAGCTCTCTACGCATCCACCAAGACAGCCTCACAGCCAACACTTGCTCCCACTGCCTCTAGTACATAGAAAGTCCATGCCTGCAGCAACTTCAACTCTTCTCAACTGGTCAGACTCCCACGACTGATATCCGCCACGACTGGGGGTCCAGGGGGCAACGCCCCCGACGGGGTTGAGGGGCAGCGCCCTCGCGGGGTGCGGGGTCGAGGGGCAGCGCCCCTCGCCGCCAAGACCAAATTAACACTTCGCAACCCACACAGAAATGCACGGATCACACCATTTCTGTCATTATCTGCCAATTCTGCACTCTTTCTGGCAACCACGGATGCGTCCCCTTCCCTTTGGCATCATCTGTCACTCATTCTGAACAACTTGATTTTGTCGACTTTTTTTTTTAATATGTACTGAACCTCTGACTGGCGCCCGCGGCCTTCCTGTTCTCCCCGCGGATCATTAGTTTCAATTCCTCTCTCTTCCTTCGTGATCAAATTTTCGCTGACCGCCACTACCCACTCATAATCTTCTGTGCACCTGTTTCATGGCTCTGAATTTACCGTTGGCTTGGAGATTGCTTGCTTGCTGCATTTGCTTAAAAATTTCCAAAGCTGAACCCTGCAAATCTGACAATGATTGCGTCCCCTGAGACAACATTTGCTTCAGGCATTTCTTCAGCGGAAGCTTTTCCGTCTTCTCAAACGCCTGTGGAGCTTTATTTCTTCTCCGTCGCCTGCGGGGCTTTATTTTCTTCGCGGAAGCTGTTGCCCGCGGGGCCTGTTTGGTGTTGTCCGCGGGTAGACTTGCCCGCGGGGTCTGACTTGCCCGCGGGGTCTTTCTGCGGCTTCAATTTTTTTTTTTGTTTTTTTTTCCTCCTAAAAGAAATCAAATAACAAAGGTACCTCCATTTTGCCTCCAGGCATCGCCATTTTGCAACGACGACGGAGTCAGCTGGCCATCTTGTGACAGCGACGGAGTCTTCCTGGCACCATATATTTTGAATTTGGATCTGTTGACTGTCGGAGGTACTTTCTGCCCGTCCAAAGTTGATAATCTGATCGCTCCATTGTCGCTGACCTTCCGAATTTGATATGGTCCAACCCATTTGCCCTTGAACTTTTCCACTTTGATTTCATTCTGACCGTCGTACGCCTTACATTTGTTCTTTGCCACCCCCGTTGCTCACTGTGCCTGTGTTCGTCGCGCAACTGGATTATTTCTTTGCTGTCGGTGCCCTTCCACTAATCTTACCCTACGGTGTAACCTTTTCTTTCCGTGCGGTCTATTCACCATGTACCGAACAGTGGGATCTTTCGTTTTTTTGTGTTCAAACTGTATGTTCTTCCCCTCAGCTTCAGCCTTGGCAGCTTTTCCTTCTTCCACTTCCCTGCATTCCTCCGGACATTCGTTTTCCTCTTTTTTCTCATCTTCGTCGACCCTTAGCATATTACAACTCGGAAAGAGTTCGTAGTCTTCTATCTGCTAGTGGTAAAGGCCATTCACCGAGGCCAGGTCGTCGTCATTCAATCCTCCGTCAAGTCTGAATACTCCTTCATCCGGTTCCATTCTCCTCTTTCCTTCGTCATCACTCTCGCCTTCACTGTCAGAATCTGACAATGCTGCCTCCTCGCCAACCATTTGCGTGTGCAGGTCAATTATGAATCTTTTGCCTCCGCGCTCCATTGATAGGGTATTGCGTTTCCAATCATGTTTTACTTTTGCTTGCACCAACCAATCCCGTCCCAGAATAGCATCATAGCCTTTTCTTTTTAATGGAATGACCACAAAATCCAATAAAAATGGTTGCGTACCAATTGTTACCAGTTGCGCTTTCAGAATTCCCAACGGTTTGATTCCGTGTTGGTCTGCCGTGAGCAACTGAAATGCAGGTGGCCACAGCGTTGGCTTTCCCAACTTCTTCCAAGTATCCTCCTGTAAGACATTCATGCCGGACCCTCCGTCAACAATTGTCTCTGTCAAAACATTTCCCAAAATCCCCATCTCAACGACCGTCGGATGCCGTCCGGAGGTGAGTGCCAACAGCATTGGGTCTGTTGTCATCACTTCCCTGCTATTCCTTCCTGTGTCCTCCGGTGCTTTCGAAAATGGTGTATGATTCATAATAGCCGTCCGTAACTGGGGCATTGTGAGAAGGAGGTCACTTATCTTGACCGGTATTTCCGTTTGTAAGATCTGCCGTACAATGTTTTGTTCTGCAAAGTTCCTTGCCAAGGTGCCGGTGATATCCTTCAACTGAGATGTCCCCGCCGACGATGCCTTTGCAATGTCTGCCTGTGCTTCCCCTACTTTTCTCTTTTCCTCCGCTTGCCTCCGTGTAATTGCCAGAACCTCCTCTACATTCGTGCCGACAGTGATCAAGTTTACTCCAGCCTTTGGACACTTGGAATGTTCGTGATCGCCAGGTCCGCACCATCTGCATAATAATTTCGGTGTGTTTGCCGCTGTACAATCCCGTGCAAAATGACCCCACAAATTACATGCCCGGCATTGAATGATTGGCCGTCCGTTTGCATCATACTGAGTTCGACTTCGGCTCCCATTATTATTGTTATTGGTTGCATTGTTGTTATTTTGCCCTCTGCTATTATTCCTGTATCCTCCAGATGTAGCACCGGCAGTATTCGTGTTTCCGCTACTACTCGACGGGAAAGCCTCCTGTGTGAGAAACACCTGCGGAGATCCTCTTGTCTTCATGTTAAAGGGACAGTCCTTTGTTGAATGGCCCATGATCTGACAGATGTCATAGAATTGGTTCTTCGGACACGATCCTTTAGTATGACCGTCGGTCTTACATTCCGTGCACCATAATTCACTACCTTTTGGCTCTTTCTGCATAGTTTTAAATTCCTTCATCATTCAAACCATATCCTTCTGTAAGGCACGAACCTTTTTGCTACTACCTTCGTCGTCGCTGCTATCATCTCCAGCAGATTCGTCATCATCAGAGTCAGAGGAGCTAGTTTTCTTCTTCTTTGTCTTCTGCGCACTTTCAAGGTCCAGTGCTCTGTTATAAGCATCGGCATATGATGACGGTGGCACGATTTTCATTTTCCTCCGCAACTTCGAGTGTAGGCCATCCACAAACCATCTTTTCTGCAATCCGTCCGCTGGCTTGCTTTCCATTTTGTGTACTAAGTCTTTTAATCTCCTGGCATAGACGCGGACAGTTTCGTGCTTCCCCTGCTTGGTATTGAAAATTTTCGCTACGATTTCATTATCATCCCGCAAAAGTTTAAATTCCGCCAAGAACTCCTTTTTAATGTTATCCCATGTATCCAGCTTCTGCGGATCCATATCTGAAAACCAATCAATCGCGACACCCCGTAGGGTTGCCGGAAATTGCCTGGCCCATTCGTCGGCATCTGTGATTCCATTTGCCCGCTAGATTGTCTCACATGTCTTACAATGTCGGAGAGGGTCGGCTGTACCATCGCCTTCAAATTTCGGTAATTTTTCTTTGGGTCCCGCCATAACTTTGGAGGTCTGCACTCCTACAGTGGTCGGCACTCCCACACCGGCAGTCGACACTCCCACACCGGCAGTCTGAACTCCCACACCGACAGTTTGTACTCCCACACCGGCGGACTAGTCTCCCACACCGGAGGTGTCGACAGCTGCAAACCTTGGTGAAGACGAAGGATCCTCCAAAATTGTTTCCTGCGGAAGTCTATCTTGGACGAAGAGGTCACTCCACGCTCGTGCTCCGTCGGCACTGCAAGCCGTGCGGGTTGATGCTCTCCCGTCTGAATTTTCTTCCCTCGGCGAACACAAATTCAAGAACTCCTCCCGTGCTTCTTCCACCAATTCCACCCGTTGCCGAGTCTCCTCCAACAATTCCTCCGCACTTCGGTTTCCGTCGGCAATCCTCTGAAATCTTCGTCGGCGTTCGGCTTGCTGTGCTAGAATTAAATTCTCTTGTGCAATACGGATTCCATCTTTTCCCTTCGCCTTATTCCGATCCTTGTTAAGCTGATTTGGCATTAATCTTCATTCCTCCCACCTTCCAGATTCATAAGGCAACGGCGCCAAATGTTTACCGTACAGGTAAAGAAGTCAACACATACAGACAATAATAGTAGAATAATATTTGCAATAGCAGATGATTAATGAATGATGATTTACAATGATCCCAGACGGGATATAAATACTACTGCCGAACCTTCCCGAAGGAGTCCGTCGGCCACAATTATTCTATCCGTTACAAACTATTTACGGCTACAGAATACAGAAACACCGCCGGACCGTCGACTACAGAATACAGAAACACCGCCGGACCGTCGACTACAGAATACAGAAACACCGCCGGACCGTCGGCTACAGAAACACCGCCGGACCGTCGGCTATAGAAACATCGCCGGACCGTCGGCTACAGGAACACCGCCGGACCGCCGGCTACAAAATACAAAATACCGCCGGAACCATCTAGTTGGCTAACAATGGATTCTAGGAAATCTACATAAGTAATGGAAATTACTTTATGAGACACGAACCTTCATTGTGAGATCTTTACCTCACAATGAAGATAAAAATATACATTGTGAGATCATCACCTCACAAGGATGTTCATATCACAGGTATAAGAAAATCAACATGGACTCCCTGGCGTGTTGTTGTCATGATATCTACCATGAGCCATATCAGAGGGTGGAATAAAAGCTTTCACCTCAAACTTCTTTTTCACAAAAAAGAACTCATTAGGCAAATATCAAGCTTTTGACCTCTTCGTTCAAGATTGCTTCTGTTGAACTATTAGACTCCCTTTGAATCTAATATCAGCTTTCATACCATATGGCAGCAAGCTATGTCTTTATTCTTTGGCCTACATCAAGCCCTTTTCTTGTATGCTACTTCATCCAACAAGTATCCATCTTATCTAGATTATCATGACCTAGATATCTGCATAAAGGCCTCTAGCCTACATACATGAAATTTTATCATATGAATCTTAGTCCTCTAACTGCTATAGTTTCCTGGTTACTAAGGAAACCATCTTGACATGGTCCACCCCCTTTGAACCAACATGATCAGTATCCTTGACAATCAATTGAAGAAAATCTCTAGGTGCTCCCTTTGTCACAAAAGGATACCCTATTCACATAGTCCCAATCATCAAAGATATCTTGTTCCAAGAGTTTTTGATTATCTAACATGATTCACATGTGGCTGAAGGTGCTAGAACCAAGACCACCTTGGACCTACTATCATAAGATCAAGTTCTAGACCAGACAGTTATATGTCTAACTTGAGATTTCAACAAAAACCTCCTTGCTGTTTGCTCCCTCTTATTGGGAGAGCCCTCTTGTCTTGACTTTTTTTTGTATTTCCTGATGCTACCATCACTTGCATAAATACCTTGGCAGCATTCCTAATGCTCTATTCTTCTTTTCTTGCAAGAATATCCCCTGGGACCAAGGAAAAGAACAAGAGCATAACAAGGAAGAGAATTCGTATAGCACATATAGGGATACTAATAAAAAACTAACTAAAAAACATTAAAAAAAATTGTACTCAAGAGAGAATACCTATCTCCCTATTCTAGATCAAATGCTCATCAAAATCCTTCCTAATGTTGTTTCTCATTTTCCCAAATCTTTCACCATACAATTATAATGCAGAGGATCTATCACAACAATTTTACATAGTCTAGCTCCTCCTTTACACAATTATGATGTCCAAGTTTATTTTCTTAACATCCATTTGTGTTTCGATAGTTTCCTCTCTTATTTCCTTGTTATGAACTGAAATTTATACTTCATGTCTACAACTAGTACAATTCTTTCTTTTTTCCAAATTGTATCTTGGCAAGCATTTGCTTCCGTTTATTTGTTAGATCTTTGAATCTTAGTCTATTTTGGAAGGGACACGATAGGAGAAATCAGGTCAAGCTTTAAGTTCTGGCTGACAACCACATCACTATTATAATCAAAATCATTACCATGCCCTATGACAGCTGCCATTTTTGGTCTTCAATGGTTCACAAGATTAATATTTGGACTTAAAAAAACTTTATTCCGCCCTTGAATATATTCATCATGCCAAATATTTTGTTGTTCAAACTCCATAGAAAAGGAAGCTCTTCCAAGCAGCTTCTCAATTACCAATTAGCAAGATTTTATTATTTTATCATAAGTCACCCATATTTAAGGGGGGACCCACAAGCACAATAGTTAGCATCAATCCCTAGTAGAGTAAGAAACATCAAACTTCTTCACAATCTTCTTTTCTATAATGAGAAATGCATCCTCAATATTGTCTCCACGATGCGTGCCAGAGCCTCTGAGGTCAAATATTTGGACTTAAAAAAAACTTTATTCCACCCTCGAATATATTCATCATGGCAAATTTTTTTTTGTTTGAACTCCATAGAAAAGGAAGCTATTCAAAGCAGCTTCTCAATTACCAATTAGTAACATTTTATTATTTTATCATAAGTCACCCATATTTAAGGGGGGACCCATGAGCATAGTAGTTAATATCAATCCCTGGTAGATTAAGAAACGTCCAACTTCTCCACAATCTTCTTTCCTATAATGAGAAATGCATCCTCAATATTGCCTCCAAGATGTGTGCCAAAGCCTTTGAGATCAAATATTATTTCTTTGCTTATAAGATTTCATAAATATGAGGCGGATCAATTCTCCTGCATCAATTCTTTTGTCAATTTTATCTATTGCTCATAGAGAATTTGAAGAGAGAATCTCCGTCATTCCAGATGCTACAATCCTTGAACGACAAATTATAGTTTGTATGCTGCACGATTGTGGGTCCACCTCAATCGCAGTTATGAATGTTGGGGTATCAGCTTCCTTGCAAATTAGTTTTCTACGAGTCCAACTGCAAGCTTGAGACGCTCAATATCAGTTTTCAAATCTTAATGATAGTGTTTAACCCCCTTTGAAAGAGCACTAGTGTGATTAACCAATCTCTACTAAATATTGCCTTGCTTGTGGTCAAGAAGTACACATGTAGATAATGTGAGAAATGATTTATCTCACATCTTGATATAAAAATTCATATCCTCTTCTATGGGTTTTGCCATATATAGTAGTTTGATTAACATGCATGAGTAAGAGTATTAAAACACCACCACCTTTCCTTGTCTTAATAAGGAGTTCAGATGTTTAATGATATGTTTGCTGCACTTGGAAATACAGAGCAAGCCTGCAGCTTGTATTAATAGAAAGCCCCTTTGCCCATGCCATGGAAAGAATCTGGCAATTATTGCACACTTCAATGACTTCAGAAAGTTCTATTATGCAAGTATATGGAAGTAGTGTGATATGGTTTGATAGTACTATGCACAAGGACTCCTGCACATAATGAATGCACTATCAACCACAGGTCTCCCAAGATCTCTAGCAATAAATCGTTAAGATAAAGACGAGAGATGTTTGAATATTTTTCCTCTACGATGTGAAGTTTGACATTTATGTAGATTCTATCGGAATATTTGAATCTTCAACAACTCCAGCTATCTCAGAGAGCTGTTGATCTCCAACTTCAGAAATCATTTATATTGCCGCTTTGGTTCCTGTTTGATAAAAAAATCAGGAAGAGAATATGTTGTCTGGAAAGAATGTGGGGACTTGTTGTCTGCAAGTTCTTGCACAGACCCTCCTACAATTCCTTATTTTGCTCTCGTTATACTGTAATCCTCCAACTGAATCGGACTACCCTCTTTGCTTGATATCTTACTGAATCTCTGCACCTTAATTTTACCATGTAGTGGCTCCTTCAAACTTTTGTTTGATCTTCAACGATTGTAAGATTTTCTTTCAATGGACAAATTAAATTTTCCCTATATCGATCTGCTATGCTACCATGTAGAAAATTTCAGAATATGTATCTTTTAATATACTTAGAGGGAGACTCAATCTTCCTACATATATGTAGGTGGAGCCCCGTAACCAAGGGACACCACTTTTCATTATGGTATAATTACAATTATATAATATAATATAAAAATAATATAATAATTATATAATATAATAATTATTAATATACTATAATTATTATTATATAATATAGTTATTATCAATATAATAATTATATTTTCTATTTCATAGTATAATTATTGTTAATACAATAATTATATTATCACAACCTTAATGTTATTTATGTTGACCTGAAGGAATCCGACCATAGCTACAATTAAATCAACACTCCCTCTTAGCTAGGGAGGAATCCTTGATAATTTCTAATTTGTCACCTTGACACTAATTTTGAACATAATTAACCTGAGATTTTTGTTTTGAAATCACATCAACGGAAAGTGAGATTGGAGTGCACTTTTTGGTTATCCTGGTTTTGTAATAGGCAAGGTGAGAGCATATGATGAAAGGAATTACATATCAAATTAAATTGCAGCAGTTGAAAGTAAAGCACTAGGAAGTAAACTAGCCAATACCACTTATTGAGTGCATATGCAATAATGGAAATGAAAATTACATCTCTCACTTATTCAGCAGTGAGTGAATACAAATATTCCACTTATTTAGTGGAATACAAAGGGGCGTTTCCACTTATTCTGAGGGGAAGCTTAAGGCCACTTCCGTATATTCAGCAGGAAAGTTTAAAACAAAATAATCACTTACTCAGTGGGAAAGTTTAAAACAAAATATTCACTTATTTAGTGGGGTAAGACATTAACAATATTAAATTTTAAATCCACCGGTGGTAATACTATCCAATCTTTGCATTATAAAATGCATAGAAATAGTAGCTTTTGGGAGTATGACCATCTAAAGCATTACAAGATTAGTTCATATGCATCATAACAACGAAATAAGAGGACTCTCTGCTGATATAAAGTGTTGATGATAATAGAAACTATTGTAATGCCCCAAAATGTTTTCAAACATCATGAACCCAACAACCCAACTATGAATTTGTAAAGAACCCCAACTGGTTCTAACTTTAAGAAACACCAAATTGCTTTACTTTTTTAGATGTTTAACATTTTGTCAAACACTTTGCATGGAACTTCTATCTTGCTGTCCTTTATTTTCAGATTGTTTTTTCTTGCCTGAAATGGTTTAAACTTTTAAATTATGTTCAAATGCCTGAAAAATAACTCAATAATTGTAAGCAAAGAACAACAGGCACTTTGCATGAAACTTCTATCTTGCTGTCCTTTATTTTCAGATTGTATTTTCTTTCTTGAAATGGTTTTAACTTTTAAATGATGTTCAAATGCCTGAAAAATAACTCAATAATTGTAAGCAAAGAACAAGGGGCAATGACACGTGCTCTTGATCATCTCAAATATATATATCAGAATTTTTACCTGTTAATGTATACTTACAGCCAAGAAACATCTTAACAAGCACTTGGCATGAAATAACACTATATTTAATTCTGCACATTTAGTGAACCTGGGAATGCAAATTGCAAATGCTGATGTCTCCCAAATAGTTCGTAGCAACCATGAATGAATATTAAGAAATATGGCAGCTACAGATCATTCCAATAGATAGCCTCAAACACTGCAATAAATCTGATAATTCTAAGGTGCATATGAATGGCAATCAAATGAAATGCTGACCCAGGTATGTCTAAATCTGCCTGAGGAATAGATTGCAGCCTTCACAAAAAAACTCATGCTGATAATCTTAGACTCCAAAGCTACCTCAGCTAGTTGCAGCGATTTTGCTTCAAACCCCAACATCCAATCACAAATAATTTCCAGAATTCCTCCTTAATCAATATCTTCAATTTCCAGCAGCAAATTCAAGCACAATTCATTGGCATGATGAAACCAATTCAAAGTGCAAAGTCTGAAAATAATTTACAATTCTTTTAGCATCAAATTTCTCCAAAGTCCAAACCCTTGAAGAACTCCAAACTCACAAGTAAATGAGCAAATAGGATGAATATCCCTCTCTAAGAACTTGTTTTAACTTTTTATAATACTTCAATTCAAATGGTTTCATGTTTACACTTTTCACTTAACACATTTTGCTTTTGTTTCATTTAAAGTTACATAACTAATGTAACTTTTGTGTGCTTTTCCATATTTTTGACTTAGGCACCATTTAAAATAAAATTAAGTCACTTAAATAACTAATTGATGTGTCATGGCCTCATTGTTCTTTCAAATGATCATTAAGGTGACTTTATTAAATAACTTTATTATAAATTTTTCAATATCATTAATTATACCATTTTTAGTAATTCCTAAGTCAAACCATAGACTGTACTACAAATGGGGTTATGACTGGTCATCAGATGCCCTGCTAAAATTACTAAGTCCTCATAATCACTCGAAACAGAGGTAGTAGGAAACTGCAACTGATGACTTTCTGCACTGTACCATAACTTTCTTCAGTAGCCACTGCCAAATGTAGAAGTAAGTCTTTCAAATTGCTTTAAACAAAGTGCTAATATACCTGGAACTAGTTAGTATCCACTCTGCACCCCGAAGATGTCCCAAAATAGCAGGTAATAGTGAAACAATATGCCCTCTATGCAATTGACTAGCCCATGAGGTTTGCAGTAATGGACTAATCTTGTCATCTCAGAGTCACTCAGAAAAAGGGGATGTTACAAAATTGACAACTGGGTACCTTGAAAGAATAATAAAGAGAGCTGGAGCAGGTCTGATAGCAGTCTGTGATATGCTGCAACATATCTGGACAGCAAGATAGTCCTCCAGAAAGTCAGAAAAATGTCCTGCAATACACCTCAAAAAGCGCACTTCGATACAACTCAAAACAGTTCCAACTTGTACCTAATTTCATTGGAACAAAGATACAAAAATCTGGAAAGTTTTTCAGACATGCACATATCTGATACAGTGCTGGTATAGCAGGTACACCACCTCCAAATAACACCAACACTCACAGCAAACCCAGAATTTCACCTATAAGATGATTGATATTTGTTTGCAGACCTTATGTGCCTCACTAAGGGTGATAAATGCTTCAAAGATAGGAGCTTCAGCCTAAGGTTCTTATCCCAACCTCTAGGCCTGCTTCACAACCCACAATGGTGATGGTGCAACCTTAAACAGAATTATTCTCTGCGACCTGCAAGTATAATTACAATGATGATTCCAAGCAACAAATAAAGAACAAAGACTTATAAACTTATACTGTACTAAGAAACTGGAAAATGATGTACAACTTGGATCTAGGACAGTATAGCTCTAAGCAGAAAACTTCTCCAGTCACCATTCTATCATATTAAACTCCAGCAACTCTAGAACTGAAAGTAAGTGCACCAAAATTCGCACATTAAACACCTAGAATATTCTCATATCTATAAACCAAAACTGAAGCTTCAATTTGTAGCACACTAGTGATATCTGTATGAGACCACTCTAACCAGCTAGGTGGATTTTCATCCTGAAAGCTAGCTACTTATAGAGGGTTGGAAGAACTCAAGTTCTCTCAACAAAAAAAAAAATATCATTTTCTATTCTAAACTATCAAATAAGGTTCTCTCAAGAAATAACAAATATCATGATATTGTTATCAGGATCCAGCTGTGTAGTTTTTTGAGTCAAACTTGAAAGATGGGTTCAATGTTTACAAAATGTTTTTTGTGCATTTATAGAATTTGTGATATGCCTACTATGTGGGGCCAAGCCTTAGCATAGTAACTTGTCTCCTCAAACAACTAATGAATAATTGGTTAATTTTAAAACATTGATTAAAAACACATGATTGGCTTGTATAGGAGGTTATTTTCAGGGTGAGTTATTCATCTGCTCAGACAACTCAGAAGCTTGTACTTGGCGGGTTTTCGAAACTTGGATTGAACAATTATTGTGGTCAAATAATCTCTTGCAAATGAGAGATTTATCACAAAGGATAGGTCAATTTTTGATAAATCTACAAGATAGGAATGAACCTCCCGTATCTTTGGTGGATGGACTTTTCTGATAATTCGAGATGCCTCTACATAGGAGAATAGGTCTCCTAGCTATCAACTCATACAACACTTAAAATCTAGTGTAAGTTCACAATCTTTTTACCCCAACATAAGAAACAACACAACTGTGAGTTTATCGGAAAACAAAATAGGACTTTTAAATGGAGATTCAATCCTAGAGATCTAAGATTGAGTGTAGAATGATGGTCGCTCATATTGCATACCATTAGGCAACTTAATGAAGGCTGAAGATTTCCAAAAAATATACAGGATAAGGTTACAAATTGCGTCCTTGCCCAATTCACAGAGAACACCCATCCCTTTGAATGCAGGGAAAACCACCTATTCTACAACCTGTGCAATTCAGGAGACCTTTTTCACACAAGAAGAGGTCTCATAAGTAGAAAATTGTCAACTTATAAATCTAGGAAAGAAATATGTTTAACAAAAACAATGCTTTTATTTCAGTCATTTAACTGTGGGGACAATACATTGAAAAAGTTAAACAAGTTTCTGTACTGAATATACAGAGATGTACTACGTAGTTTCCTGTGACTTCTCAAAACTTTTGAGACTCTGATTCCCAGTGTTGTCCATGCATAAGCTTTCCCTGCTTAGATGTATTCCATTTATGGGTGTAGTTATTATTCTTATCAGATGAAAACATTGGCTAATTCCCCTGGCACCACCTTTGGCTGAGGAAACTTGCGCACTGTCCCAAAGCATTCAATGTCACTGTCAACTACTACCATTAACTGCATCTTTTGATTTGACATTATAAAGGTTGCTGATTTTCTGGTGTCATATCTAGCACAAAAATTAACGTGTATGCTCATGTGTGTGTGACTGTGCACATGCATGTGGGTATGTGTGTGACTGTGCATGTTATTAGATATTAAACTTTTATGATTTTGAGAGATCATTATATCATCTTTTCACTGTTCTTTGTTATGCCACTGATATGATGAAAAGAACATAGTCACTTTACTGATTATGCTTTTGGGATTTTGTTTAAGGTTGTTACAACTACCGGGTTGTGTGCTAGTAGGGCTGCTTGGTGTTGTTGTGGATGTGCCAATGATGTCGCTGATAGCACTGTTTAAAGCTCCTTACATGCTTTATAAAGGATGGAAAAGGTTACTGCATGATCTGATAGGGAGGGAGGGTCCCTTCTTGGAAACAGTTTGTGTGCCATTTGCAGGTCTTGCCATCTTTCTTTGGCCTCTGGTAGTGGTTGTTGCCTTAGTAAGTGCAATATTGTCGAGTTGGTTCCTTGGCCTTTATGCTGGAGTTGTTGTATACCAGGTATATATCTATTTTAATTGCCGACTATTGTTCATTCTATTATTCCATTAAGTAATCTGTATTCCCCTCATTTTGTTTGCTTTTAACTGCAACATTTATATTTTAACAATTGTGTTATTTTAAAATATTTCATACACTACACATATATCCTGTGGATGAATCAGGAATCCTCATTTTCTCTAGGACTAGCTTATGTTGTATCTTCTATAGCATTGTTCGATGAGTATACAAATGACGTTTTGTACTTGCGAGAAGGATCCTGCTTTCGTAAGTACTTTCAAGTTTGAATTTTCTTCTATTCATTAGCATTTGGAAAAGTTTATTTCCGTATTCAATGTCATTGTTTAACCTTTTTGATCTTTTGAAAGAGATTTGGTTTGA
This sequence comes from Cupressus sempervirens, assembly GCA_028749045.1. Classification (NCBI taxonomy): domain Eukaryota; kingdom Viridiplantae; phylum Streptophyta; class Pinopsida; order Cupressales; family Cupressaceae; genus Cupressus; species Cupressus sempervirens. The sequence goes on along the minus strand of CM053785.1, from coordinate 588,441,647 downwards.
ATGCATCCATGAAATCTGCGTATTTCCATATGCAAGATTGTTTGTTGTAATGGTTTTGTACTTTGGACAGCCAGGCTCAAGTACCGCCGCAACGCTGCCGCTTTGTCTGGAGGATTTTCAAGGCGTTATTCGCTTAATAAGGTTATAATGGATGAAAAGGACAGTTCTATAACCTTGGGTAATGAAAGGCGAGGCCCTCAGCGCACAAAGTCGTTGAAGAAGAGTATACAAGAACTAAATACTGTGCAGGAAAGTTGGGCCTGTTCCTTTATTTCCTCCTTTTGGTATATTATCTGACTTGTGTTTTCTAACTAAACAGTATTGTTTAAGTCGTATTGAATATGTTCAGTTTATTTTCAGATATGGGATCAGCTTTTTGAATCCTACAAATCGACTGGAATGGCCCTAGTTGATGATGATGTTGTCAAAGTTTCAGACATAGAGGAGTGGAATCGTACAGGGAAGTGCAGCATACTCACTACTGGGCTACCTGCTTACTGTATTTTGAAGAATCTTCTTCATTCTGTAAAATATAACTCAGCAGGATTTCTGTTATGTATGTAGAGATGCTCTCTTTATAACTGCATTTTCTCTGATTGGTAGCTTTATGTTAACATATAGCTTTCATGGACCAAATCATTCTGATTTCTGGTTGCCAAAATTAACAGCTGATGGAATTGAATTGACATCACTTAATCGACCTGAAGATCGAGTGTTTGAATGGTTCTTTGAACCATTACTGATTATAAAAGAGCAAATCATGGCTGAAAATTTACAGGAGAGTGAAGAACTCTACTTAGAGAAGTTGGTACTACTGAGTGGGATGTCAGACCGAATGAAAGCCTGGCAAAATGGAGGGGTATCTCCTGAGGATGATATAAGAAGAGCTGAATTGGAAGCATTAAGTAGAAGGTAATTTCTTCCACCTTCATTTGTTGTTTGTCAGTGTCATTTTATTTAGCTCTGATACAATATGAATGGTCTTTGGCTTGAACTTATGAAATTTTATGCGGCTTTGGTAGAAGCCTTAGGTAGGAGAATTTGTAAAGTTTCTACAAATTCTGTGTGATCAGACTGAGATAATAACTTCTATGATGCTTGCTGAAGATGATCTTTGTGATTCAGACTTGTATGAGGTAATGTCAATAATATAAATATTATTCTGAAATGTTTTTGTCTCTGCAAATATTTGTATAAGGCAGCATTGCTTAAAGGAGCAGACTGTATATAATTTGTGTGTCCTTTAACTATAACCACACCCTATATAAATACCGTAACCAAAGGGCATGTCCCTTGAAGGGACATGACCCTATCTAGGTCAGCCCACAACTGCATTCTCATAATCGGCACTCAAAGGAGGTATTGGTTAGTAAACAGATCTAACTAAGATCAGTTAAGGTTAATACTAAAACACATTTATCTCAAGAAGTCACCGATCATGCCTAGACAAGGAGCAATATATATATAAGCCTTCATAAGGTATTACATGAAAGATAAGATCTGTGCAATCTGCACAGTCAGATCAGTATGGTGATCAAAGTTACAGTTTTAACAGAATTGTGATATCATTTTCTGTAATTACCGAGGCCTTCTAACCGCTATGATCAACACTACAACTCCCATTGGGAATCAACTCTATACACCAATGTGCTGAGCCAGACCATATGGTGATGTTGGTGGAGTTTGTACGGTGATGAGGAATTTCCATATGATAGTGATGTCACTCCTTAAGACAAATACTGGTACCTCCATATGGTGATGCAACAACTCCTTCCTGTGTCCGTATGGTGATGAATAATGGCCAAGTGGAAGTTGTACAACAAGTAGTGAAGGCTGTTGTACATGGGTTGAGCCATACAGTGATGTACGATATCTCAATCTGGTAATGTGCGATACACATATGGTGCTGATGGTGACCATACGGTCACCTCTATACTTTGTAGCGTTGACTCCGCCTTCGCACTTGGAATTCCCAATGTCACCTCTATACTTCGTAGCATTGACTCCGCCTTCGCACTTGAAATTCCCAATATCGCCATAGATAGGCACTTATGATAAGAAGGTATTACACATTAAAATGCAGTAGAAATGGAGATAGTACCAAAACATAAGTCTGAAAAAATGAACAGGCCACAAAAAATGATATTAATTATGATAGTACTTCAGATTACAATAGTTTCAAACGTGAACAAAGCAGAATAGGGCGAGGAGTTGCTCCACTGAAACTGCAGAGTACCAAATAGGTAGGGTCTGATGGAGACCTAATTTTCACGAAAATTAAGACCTTCATTACTGAAATAATGTTAGCAATTCATGAAGGAGAATGTAGTAGCAACTACAAAAGAAAGAACGAATAGGAAGATTATTGAAGACATTGAAGTTAAAAGTGAAGATTAGAACTTTATCTGGTCATCTCACAGCTAAAATAGGGATCAAAATAAAGCAGGGGACTTTATTATGAGCCATTGATCACAGATTATATTTTGATAATAAAGATCGATCACTTCATTGAAAAGAAAACAATGACTCATATGTTTATGACAGTGATTTTATTAAAAGGAAGTGCAGTGGTTACCACAAGGTATTTCTGGCTAATGTCTATTCCATTAAAATAGTGAGTTGTCTAAGCGAAAGCACATAGCAGTGAATATGTGGCAATATGAACAACAAAATATGTTATATCTGGTGGACTTCTAATAATGTGAAAAGATCCTTATGAATCGATCCAAAACAAAGAAAGTAAAATAGATATGGAAATTATTCCTACATGGCTAAGTAAGTCCGGTTTTATCTAGCACCACTATTCTACAGATTATATGATATAATAGAGGAGCATTGATTCAAATGAGTTTGATGTTAGTAACAATGAAGGAGGAGAAGTTACGCAGACGAATGTTGATAGCCAGATTTGTAGTTGAGGAGTAATTGTAAGTTTTCCAAAAACATAGCTGGAGTGTGTATTCTCTGCGGTTACTCCAATATCATCAGGAACGACTATTGACATTCAGTACAAATAGGACTTTTCAAAGTCTGGGATATTAGTTTCATGATGATATGATTTCAGTGGTGCCTTCCATGTTAAATTTCTAACAGTGATATTCATACTGGTTTGAGAGTGCAGACCGCATATTAATCTTCTCTCCTTGTATACCATTTGAAAGCATTATATACATTACACTTGGCAAATAGGATGGGTGGCAATCCTTGGTAATAACCTTGTTATGCACTAACTATAACTATTTAGTTATGTTAGTTAATACATGTGCTATCTCCTTTTTGGGCGCCGATTTCTATAAGTGAAGTATGGGCCGACCTAGAGAGGGTCATGTCCCTTTAGGGACATGCCCTTTGGTCATAGTATAAGAGGTGGGTGTGATTGTAGTTTAAGGACACACAACACATTGAAGTCTGCTCCTTAAAACAATACTGCCCTAAGACAAAATACAGAAATAATATAAGCATTCCAGAATTATATTACTTCATTCAAACAAGACTGTGTATAGAAGATTATCTACAACAGACCTAGAAAGGTACAATATAAGTTTGATTCACCTAAGAATTTGCAGAAACTTTACATGGTATCAGAGCTCAAGTAGTTGAACATAGGCTCTACAAATTAAATAATCAGATTTGATATATATCTAGCATCATTCTCCTATCTTCAATGGCATACACAATCGAATTCGAGGACAGGTTTGATGGGAAAGAACACTTTGATGCTTGGAAGTTCAGAATCATGATGATTCTTGAAGAAAATGATGTAAAACAATATGTTGATTCAGCATCCAAACGACCTAGATTTGGAACCTCATAAATCTATCCGGAGTAAAGGAAATAGGAAAGCCATTCAGATCACATTAGATGGAGTGAAAAATGATATAGTACCCATGCTAACGAAACATCAAACAACATTTAATATGATGAAAGCATTACTAAATGCATATGAGGTTAACAATGCAACCAAAGTTCTCGCACTAAAAAGGCAATAAAATCACATACAAATAAAGAAAGGAGAATTGATGAATTCTTACTTCCTAAGGGTTGCCAACCTAAGAGATGAACTTGCAAGTATAGGAACCATCATTAATGACGCGGAACTAACACTGATGGCTATAGATGGATTACCAGATTCATGGGAAACATTCGAACAAGGAGTAAGTGCCAGAGATAATCTTCCTGACTTCAATAGACTTAAGGGAGACCATCTTCAGGAAGAATCCAGAAAACTTAAGAAAGGAGGAAAATTGAAAACGAAAGATGAAGAACTTCATGTTCTTAATGCAAATTCCTATAAAGGTAAAAGCAAGCATTTCAAGAAGAAAAGGGGTAATCAAAAGAATGACAAATCTAAGAAAGATCTATCCAAAATAAAATGCTTCAGATGCAAAAAGTTTGGACCCTACAAATCTAATTGCCTTGAGAGTTCTAAACAACAAGTGAATTGTACAAACATCACTAGGGAAGAAGATAACTATGATCTTGAGAATCGTGTATTGTATTCGGCACTATCAAATGAAGTCTCAAGTGAAGCATGGGTGATTGATAGTGGATTTTCTCGACATATTACAGGATACAAAGAAGCACTAGACTCTATATCGAAAAAGGTTAATGGCGAAGTCACCATTGGTGATAATTCAACACATTCCGTCAAAGGAATTGGAAATTGCACCTTGAAACTAAAGTCGGGTAGTTCTCTTCTTCTCAAAAGAGTACTCTATGTACCAAGAATAAAAAGGAATCTAATCTCGGTTACAACACTTGAAGATAATGGACATAATGTTGCATTCATGGATGGTAAAGTCATAACCTGGGCTAAGAACAACTCAATTAAGAAAGTAAAATTGTTTGGTCAAAGAAAAGGGTATTTGTATGAATTAAATTCAGAACCTAGTTGACCTATTCAAGCCTTAATTCATGGAGCTGCGGATATAAATGAAATATGGCAGAAGGTTGGGACATCTTGATGAAGGATTTGATACCACTCATGAAGGTACTGCTCTGAAACCACTCGATGAAGGTATGCTCTGATACCACTGACGAAGGGCCACACCACCATTACCAACTCATAACCAAGAATACAACAATATGAAGACAAAGAGAGATAAAATGCTTCCCAAGAAATTTTATTAAGCTTGAAAATCCTTAGCAATTACAATAACATTTCTGCAAGATCTCTCAAGATCCAATCCAAACCCAAGCTAGTCCAGATCCACACTTTGGTAGAAACCTCCAAGATCTCAACTTGTGCTCGCAAGCCACCAAGCAACTTCCTTGTTTCTAAACCACAACCACTAGTTCTTCTCACAAACTCTATCTAAGATCCAAGTGTAAACTGCCTCACATTCGGTGCTTTGTCTACACACTCACAAGTCCACCACAATCCTACTGTAAACTGCCTCACATTCGACGCTCTGTTCACAAACTTAGGAAAACTCACTCTTCACTTCCTCCTTCTCTTTCACACCTTGAAGCCTTCACACCTTCCAACTTTCACCTTGAAGCTTGACTTTACTAAGCTTTCACCTTCCACAGCTTCTACTTCTCGAGCTTCTCCTTCTCAAGCTTGATTAGAAATGCTTATATGCCTTGCTTAAATAGGCACTTACCACCCAATGCATGACTTATTCACAACCTTCTAGAATTCCTCCTACACAATGTCCACAACCTTCTACAACTTCCATGATCTTCTAGAATTACAACTAAGCACCATCATGTGGCCCAATTAGAAAATTACATTTGCTTTATGGATCACAATAAATATTAAATGCAAGATTTAAGAAACTTTCCACAAGCTTCTAAGATGCCACCTACACACCTCGATTAATGTAATGACAACTAATTTCTTATTTTTTATTTATGCCACCTTTGCACCTTGAAAATAGATATTCCTCTTTTCTCCCTTTTTTCCATTTTCTATTTTTGTCACTTTCTCTCTCCTCCATATATATATATATATATTTTTCGTTTTCTAAAAATAATTTCCCCATGCACGATGCTCTTGCATTACATCTAAATTTCAAAACTTCATCAACTATGGAGGAGATGGTTACTAGTTTACCTAAACTGAATAAAGATCACTCAAGCAAATGCAAAGGATGCGCTCTGGGTAAGAACACCAAAAGTCCATTTCATGATAGTCCTAGAAAAACTAACAATGTTTTGGAATTAATCCACTCAGATTTATGTGGAGCTATGTTTGCTCCTTCTCTTGGAGAATTTTGGTACTATATACTTTTTATAGATGACTTCTCTAGGAAAACTTGGATTTACTTCTTAAAATGCAAAGAATCAGAAGAAATTGTGAAGAGATTTAAAGAATTTAAAACCTTAATTGAAAACTTATCAGGGCATAAAATTAAAACTATTAGGATTGATAATGGGGGGGAATACACCTTAGATTTATTTAAAAGGTTTTGTAAAGAAACATGAATTAAGAGGGAGTATACCGTTCCTTATAACGTGCAACAAAATGGGTAGCAGAAAGGAAGAATAGAACAATTATAGAAGTTGCAAGAGCTATGATATTTGATCAAAATCTAGAATATTATCTTTGTGCAGAAGCCTCTTGTATTCCTATCTATATTCAAAACAAAAGTCCTCACTCCTACCTTAGAGATAAAACTCTGAAGAAGTCTTTACTAAGGTTAAACCCAATATAAGGCATCTTCGGATTTTTGGGTGCCCAGTTTTTATACATGTTCCAAAAGAAAAGAGAACTAAGTTAGAACCCTCTGGGAGGAAAGGTATTTTTTGTAGGGTATAGCGAAACATCTAAAGCATATAGGATTTTCATACCTGGTAAAAAAAAATTGAACTTAGTAGGGATGTAATTTTTGAAGAAGATTTAGCATTCAAAAGAGCCCTAAGTTTTGAAGAACCCTCTCCCTTACCTAGTTCTAAAAGAAATATTGAATCTGAGTCTCAGAGGGAAAACATTGAAGAAATTGAAGATGAAATTCAAAATCTCAATTGTGAAGAAACTCAAAATTCTAAGAAAAGACCACTTTGGGCCATTAAAACAATAGAGGAAGCACAAGACTTCGTTGCACCATTTGGAATAGTCAGAGAAAACAAAAGATCCAAAAGATTTTCTAGTTATACAACAAACATAAATGATTCGTCTAAATTAGAACCGACCAATGTTTCCGATGCTATTAAACATACAGCTTGGAAAGATGCTATGACAGAAGAATACCAATCTTTTATGAAGAATAATGTTTGGGAAATTGTTCCAAGACCCGAAGGAAAATCTGATGTTTCTTCCAAATGGATATTTAAAATAAAGCATGCTGCTAACAGTAGCATTGAAAAATATAAAGCCAGATTTGTAGCCAGGGGATTCTCTTAGAAAGAAGGAATTGATTATGAAGAAACCTTTGCTCTTGTTGTCAGATACACCTCTGTAAGAGCAGTCCTAGCGATTGTAACATCGAAAGGATTGAAAGTACATCAGATGGATGTAAAAACAACATTCTTGAATGGAAAGATTACAGAAGAGATATATTTGGAGCAACTTGAAGGTTTTGAAACTCATGATTCTAACATTTTTGTTTGTAGGCTCAAGAAAGCTCTCTATGGGCTTAAACAAGCTCCAAGGGCTTGGTATGAAAGAATTGATAAGTATCTCACCGGTTTAGGATTCTCCAAAAATGAAGTGGATCCAAATCTATATTATAAAAGGGATAAAGATGATATAGTAATTTTGACATTGTATGTTGATGATTTACTAATAACAGGTGATGATCATCTCATAGATCAATGCAAGAAAGATCTAATCAGAGAATTCGAGATGAAAGATTTGAGACTTCTTCATTACTTCCTAGGATTGGAAGTACGACAGAATTTTGACAACATTATACTTAATCAAGGGAAGTATACATTGGATATCTTGAAGAGATTTGGAATGTGGAACTGCAAGTCTATGTCTTCTCCAATGGAGACTAATCTACATAAACTTAAAAAAGCAACAACAGAATCACCTTCCCTAGATTCTACTCTCTATAGGTAGATGATGGGGTCATTTATGTACTTGGTAAATACAAGACTTGATATTTGCTATGCTGTTAATGCCTCAAGTTAGTTTATGTGTTAGTGAAAGGAGATTCACCTAGTTGCAGTCAAACACATAATGAGATATGTACAAGGCACTCTTAACCTTGGGCTCAAATATGGGAAAGTTGACTTGGATTTACATGGATTCACTGGCTTAGATTGGGGTGGAAGTGTTAAAGATAGAAAAAGTACTCCAGGATGTTGTTTCAGTTTAGGATCAGCAATGATATCTTGGATGTGTAGAAAACAGTCTTCAGTAGCACAAAGTTCCATAGAAGTTGAATACATTGAAGCAGCGATGACCTCTCGGGAAGCAGTTTGGCTTAGAAAGTTACTTGTGGGATTATTTGGTCAAGCCATGAATCCTACAATTATTCATTGTGATAATTAAAGTTCCATTAAGCTTTTGGTGAATCTAGTTTTTCATGACAGGTCCAAGTGTATCGAAATATTTTAACATTATGTAAGAGATATGGCAGACAGGAATACTGTAAATTAGAATACATTTGCACTGTAGATCAGACAACAGATATTCTCACCTAACCTCTCTCTAGAGTGAAGATAGACCACTTCAAAAAAAGACTTGGTATGGTTGAATTGTAATTCATTTGTATTCTTCAAATTATTAATAAAGTAGTTTTATTGTTAGGCTATTGACTATTATGGGCTCCACCATTTGTATTCATTATTTTAGAGGTGACGATCTCTGAGATAATGAACACTTGTATAAAAGACATTATGAGAGATGACGATCTATCAGATAATGTGTTGAATAATGGAGAACTATTATTAGATCTAGGTGAGTTCAAGATCATTTGTGACATAAACATTTTTATGCCTATGAATCACAACTTGAACAAAGGAAGAATTTATTCTTCAGAGTTTATCCTGTGTTCTGGTAGATCTTAACTTAGGATCAAGTTGTGATATAGGATTGCCAGTACCTATGAGTCACAACTTGGATAATTGAAGAATTTAATCATTCTTCGGATTTTATCTTGTGTGTATTGCATTACATGCAATACTGACATCACTAATATAAGTGATAAGTCATATCACAAGATGGTTATATGACTCAGTATCATGTGTTCCATGATACCATTTGCTCAGAAGATTGAGATAGATATAGAGTATCAATCTATGCTTATTCATCATAATTGATGATGCTAGATATGTTATCTCTCAGTATGATTATCAAGTTAAGAGGGAGTGTTAAATTTCTAACAGTGATATTCTTACTAGTCTGAGAGTGCAAACCACACATTAATCTTCTCTCCTTATATACTATTCGAAAGCATTATATACATACACTTGGCAAATGGGATGGACGACAATCCTTGGCTTATGCACTAACTATAACTATTTAGTTATGTTAGTTAATACATTTGCTATCTTCTTTTTGGGTGCCAATTTCTATAAGTAAAGTATGGCCGACCTAGAAAGGGTCATGTCCCTTTAAGGGACATGCCCTTTGCTCATGGTATAAGGGGTGGGTGTGATTGTAGTTTAAGGACACACAACACATTGAAGTCTGCTCCTTAAAACAATACTGCTCTAAGACAAAATGCAAAATTAATACAATCATTCTAGAATTATATTACTTCATTCAAACAAGATTGTTTATAGAAGATTATTTGCAGCAGACCTAGAAAGGTACAATATAAGTTTGATTCATTTGAGAATTTGCAGAAACTTTACATTCCATATACATGCGATGCTGTCTTGAGAAGAAAAGGGTTCATATATATGTCAATCAATCTCCTGTGCTCGCTCTTCCATTATTGGCGGTTCTTGTCTATGTTGTCACCCAAGCACACTCCAAAGACCTTTGAATGATATTCTCTCATCTCTTAGCAACTAGAGCTCCTGTGCCATTTGGTTTGCAATTTCAGTTCTACCATGGCTCTTCGTCATCCACGTCAAACAATCAATTTATAAGGAAATCCCTGTCAGCATTTCCATTCAATCTTTGACTTTGTCTCTTGATTATAAGACAAGTTTGGGAATCATCTTTTGGATTCCATTAATGGTATTAGCGTGATTCAAAGTTGAGCTTGTGCGACAAGAATTATCATCATAGGAGCCAAGCACAAAAAGAGTTTACATGAAGTCCTCAAAGGAAGAAAGCCATCGAATGGCGTCAAGGCAAGTGGCAAGAAGCCTCGCATGACAAAGAAGCCAAGTTCAACAAATATATGCCTCCAAACACCACCCGTCTCATTCATGATTATGCTTGAGTTCAAAAGGATAATTTCAAACCAGGTATATTAGTTTTGATACCTTTAACAAGAATCATTATGAAGCGGTCAATTATATGAAGCAGTGTGATGATTACAAACTAATGCCCGATTATACTTCGTAAGTTTGTAATCGTTAATTACACGTAAGTTTGTAATCGTTAATTACAAACTAACACTCACACTACATGAAGCGGTGCTATTAAAAGAAGATATATGTCTTGAAAAGACATGCCTATATACAAGTATATTGTATAAAGGATAAATCATTTAGACAAGAAAACAAGACATTCGACAAGAAGAAATATTCTTATATCTATTGGTATGGAGGGATAAGGAGTAAAAGAGATGATTTTGTAATATAAATTTATTTATTATATTTTAATGATAAATAAAAGCCTTTTTTGCTTTTTGTTTATTTAAAAGGCATGGGGATTTAGACTGTAGTTGATTCGTCCTTTATAATCATCTTTAAATTCTATAAACAATTCAAATATCAGATAAGTGGACATGGTCATTTAGAATCTTAAATGTGATCATCATAGATATAATGAAATATCAAATTGTTTCTGATTTTGCATCCAGTTTGTCTCCCTACCATAGGAGTTAAAGTTCAATCGGGACTAATTTAAGATTGCATATATATATATATATATATTTGATCTATTACATCTTGATTATTAAATTGTTGACAGTATAAGTGCATAGAACTTTATAAAATTGTATGTGAAAATCTTCATTGTAGTTGACTCTGTTTCCTAAATAAGCGAAGGCATTGGTCTTTTGAATTATTGAACTATTATTATTGGGTTTATATTTGAAGTCATAAAATCTATATCTTCTGTCCTACAAGCATCAAACCAATTGTTAATAACCATATACAAAACATTCAATTATTTCAAGCAAGCATTCAACTTTATTCTAATCAATTCCAAGGATTTTGCCAACCGGAGAACTTGCAAAGCTTAAATTCTCTATAGAAAGGCTTTGGATCAAGCGATTAGGTTTGGAGTGAAGGTTTATTCACCTAGGTGTAGTGAAGCTTGAAGTGTAGGACAATTGAAGTCATGCCCGTTCATTGGCTAGAATTGTTGTGGAATCTTGTTGGAGAATTGGCAAGCTCTTGGATTTCCAATCTGTGGTTTTGGGAATCAACAGGGTCTTTCACCTTCGAAATGGTGTACAACAAAAATCCAATTGGAATTTGCAATAGCAAGTTAAATATCAAAGTTTGCATACCTACAACTACAACTATCCTAACCTTATATATTGCTTCGGGTAACATTCTGAAGGATTACAAAAAGTGTCCACATGGCCAATATGCTACCACTAGTAACATAAAAGGGCCTAAAGGATAATAATTATAATATTGGGGCCATCAAACCTTAAGTATTAATTTTATAATTATTATACTATTCGGGAGATTACTGTTCTATCCACTTAGAGATTGCTTGGCCTCATTTAATTGCAAACTCGATTTTGGGATTCTAGCTAAGGGTGGGTCATGAATCTCACCTGTGATTATCTTCAATTTTGAGTTATGTACCAAATAGATTTTATCATAGTAGTAAATGACATCATCAACCACATTTTACTTGTCATCGTGTATGTAACCATCCATTAATTGTCTTGCAAAGATGTTCTTGGAATAGTCAACCAACAAATGAGCCTTTCAAACATTCAAAGTTTGAAAAAATGTGCCCAAGGTAGATACCTTGGGTACAGTGTTGGCTGCCCTCTTCTTTGCATCTTAGTGTTGAAATGAGATGCTTAAATCATATCTTGTCTAAGAATGGCCTCTATCTTCTTCACTGAAATTCCCCTTGGTCCTGTATTTGACATCCCTTTTAGTGCCAACTTCTTGCTGTGCACCTCAAATGAAAACTCCATCCTTTTGAAACCTAGTGTGTACTAGTGAAGGGTCTTCATCTATTCAATGTTGAGTATGACATCTGTCTCATCTAGGTCTAACACAAAGAAATTATCTATCACTCTGTAGTTTCCCATGATAATGCTCAACTGAGGAATCATGTGCGTGCAGGGTAGTATAGTTCCTGCCACCACCTTGACCTCAAATCCCCAATGCTCCACCATGTGTGAAGCCCTTTAGCGACTAGTGATGAACTGATGAAATTGAGTGTGGTTCCACTATCAAACATGATTGTGACTTGTTCCTTGTGAAGTGTGACACAAACCTAAAATATACTGCTTTTCAAAGTTGCAAAAAGTGTAGTAACTTTTGTACAAGTGTGGCAATTTTTTTTGCGTGATTATTGTCTTCCTCGTGCGGTATCTTACTTTCTTCCTCATCATCAAGTAACATTTGAACATGGCAAACCTTTCCTTTGTTGAGACAGTGGTGGCCTAGCCTCCAAGGTTCATTCCAAGTGAAACAAAGCTTCCTCCTTCAGACCTTTGGAGTTCTTGACAGGGGGCTCATCCAATGATGGCTTCTACTGAGTCGTCTCCTTGTCTTTGTGCTCGAGGGGGTGGTAATGGGGAATGCGTGTAATTCTTGGAAAAAAATGTTGCCGCATCTCGTGCTTTCTTATCTACTTTGGTGAGCGTGTTGGGGTTGAACCCTCTCACCCAACCTTTCAGAGGTTCCCTCAACCAATCCATGAGCAATATAATCTGATGCCTCTTTGAGATATTTGTCACCAACACAAACTCTAGAATTTCATAGTATAACTGTTGAGTAATCTGGTCTTCTTCAACTACACCAACTCCTTAAAATTAAACTTTGGATCTATTCTATCAAAGCATTCTATAAGCCTCTTTGGTAACTCGACATATAGAGTTACTTGATCATGGCTCAAAGTGACCATTGCATGATGCCACTATTTGTGAGTGACTCCTTCCAAGTGAAGTGTGGCAAATTTGATTGCCTCATCCTTTGACATCAGGTTAAGTTGGAAGTATGTGTTTGTCTTTTGTATCCATGCCGGTTCAGAGATTGATTTAGATCCATCAAAGGATGACAAATTTACATTCCCCATTTTTCATTGGAGGTTATCATTGTAGTGGCCATGTCTCCTAGAATATCTCATCCTTAAATCTACATAATGATTGAAAAGTAGTTTTGCTCCAAATCCGACATCAAACCAATCTTGCTTGAACTAGTCTTGCATTTACAAGAAAGTAGGCCCTTGTTCTCTGCATTGATCATGTGTTTGGGGAAATGTCAGCATTGTTGGCCATGTGTGGGAGCACTTTGTGTGAGGCCTCTCATTGACAAAATTATCACCTTGCTCATTGTGCCCTTCATCTATCCTTCTTTCGGCCAAAAGTCTAAGGGTTTCACCAATTTGTTGTCCCTTTGCCAATGCATCACCAAGTAGTAGTTGTCCTTTCATCCATCCTATCTGCTAATTGGGATCTTATCCACATCCAATGTTACCCAACACGCTGATCACCATCTTTGATACCACTGTAATGTATTGATGCCTTCTATCTGCTACGATCAGCACTACAATTCTGGTTGGTAATCAGCTCCGCATGCCAATGTGTTGAGCTAGATGGCACAATGATGACAACATTTATGTACGGTGATGGTGGAGTTCGTATGGTGATAAGGAACTTTCGTGCAACAATGATGTTAGAGTTTGAAACAAGAAGAAATTCATTCTATTGTGCATTTTCTTTTTATTGAATTTGTTGAAGGAGAATTTGAAACAAGGGTTTTAGATTTGAGCTTGGAGAATTGTAAATCCTCACAGTTTCAACAATATGAATTGGTGAGAGAACCAATGAATTGTGCAATTGAGAGAAGGTTTCAATCAGAGGCCAATACAAAGCTACAATGTATTAAATTCAGAGAATGTTAATTTCAGAATTTGTTGAAAATATTAACAAAAAATATTATGAGTTGATGCTAGCTATAGAGGGTGTGGCTTTGGGGGCAGTTTGAGCATCTTACTAGCAGTTGATATTTATAATTACCTGTCATAGCTCCTATTCCTCATGTGGGGGTTTGGGTATGAAGTGTTTGCAATTAAGGGTATATGATCTGCATGTAGGCTTTAAATACCCTTAGCCATATGCATAGGAAAATGTTGAAATTCCCTTGGGAACAATAAAATGAATTGCTGAAGAAAATATGCAACCACTTGGTTTGTTAGGTTTCCTATAGTCCTTTAGCCGAAGTTTTCAATTTTGCAAATAGATTCATTGTAAATAGTCAGAAATTAAATAAATAGCAAGGTCTATTGTGGTTTGTCTTTTGCAGAATTCAGAAATTAATTGAATGCATATATTTCAAAAAATAAAAAAAGTCTTCAAACTTGCAAAGATCAAACAAGAATTAGAGCTTGCATGCAAAGTGCTTGACAAAATGTCTAACATCCAAAATTGAAAGAAATCAAGTGTTTGCCAGAGTTGAAACTTACTGGGATTCTTATGATGGTATCAAAACTTGTACAAGTGTTTGACGAGATTTCAAACATTCACAATTAAAGCAAGTCTAGTGTTTGTTAGGGTTAGAACTCGTAGACATTCCTACAGTGTTATCAAAGTGGTTTCCTACCATCATGCGGGGTTTGGAAATCTTGAGTTCACACATTGATATTGAGTGATCAACACTCTTGCAGTTGTGTCAGTCATGGAAATAATTAGAAGATTAATTAGACAGGGAAATCATGAGAAGGTTGCACCACAAGATATAAGGGTGATGGAAGGAAAGAAGGGCTTAGCATGGTTAAGTAATATAACACTCTTCCTTAGTATGTAAAGAAAGATTTATCTTCTTACATTGTATGGACTTTTGTCCAAACCTATGCAATATGACTGGTTATGCAAAAAAACAATATCATAGGATAACTCGTGACCTGTTTGCAAGAAGAGTTGGTTCACGTGGTGACAGACAAATGGTGTCTAGTGGTAGAAAGGCGAGAATTGAGGAGGAAGTGGACACTAGAAACATGCAAGAAGCTGTTATCAGCATGGATAATAATTCTGATTTTTATGGTAGCAGACTTAGTATTGAGCCTACTCATGAGATAACAACCACTCTAGGTGTAAAAGCTGGTTGCATGGAGTTTCCTAGTGCAGAAACTCATGATTTTGGTGTTAGAAATGAGTTTTGTGATACAAATGTGGGCCGAAATCTAATTTTACAAATCAGACCTTGGAAAATGAATCAAAAAATGAATTTATTGGTAATAGGTGTCAAAATCGTGACTTAATTAACTTGCGGTTACATTGGAAGTGAAGGTAGGGGTAGAGATGGTCAAAATAGGAGCTTCCTCTTTACTAGTTGAGCCATCTTTTGAGGTACCTAGCAATGGTACCTTGGTTGATGATGTGTGTATTGATGATAGGAAACATGATGTCGATCTCAAGTTGAGCATTGTAGATACAACCTCCTTTCATAGTGTAGATTTTGATTTAGAGAGCTTGCACGAATGCCATGAATTTCAGAGACATCAAGTTGTTGGTCAATTATAAATTAATGATAGTATGATTGCCACACCCATTCAACATTTTGACGTTTCTTGCCAGATGTTAGTCACCTATGGTTGGAGCACATATGCGATAGATGAGCAATGTGATGCGAATCTTTTCCCTTACAAAGTTTCGTACACTATAAGAAGCCATCAAAACAATGAAGCAAACTATTTATAGTTATTGGCTGTCAGAGAATATCTTTTCATGTGGGGTTGCACTTGCTATGATGCAGTGAGGGGAAAGGAAGATGAGGTAGGTGAGCTCACCCATGAGTTGGGAGTGAGTATGGATTCATTGGAGGGAGCACTGTTGGCCTTTCATGAATTTTAGTCATAGATTGAGGAGCTTACTGTGGAGTTGGGTTAGGTAGAGTCTTCATCGACTATAAGAACAATCTTGTTCTTTACAATGAGGTAGTAATGACCCTATACACACAGGTTATAATTGTGAGTCGGTTGAGGATGCAACAACTCTTATGACAGTTGTAGGTGTAGATGATATAGTTGGGATGAGTGCAACTGTAGAGAGTAGTGGAGAACTACATGTTGCGTTAGGCTTTCCTATGGTTGTATCCATCATGGGAGTTGGTGATGACAAGTGAGATGACAGAGTTTATATTCAAAACCATGACAACCCTTGACCACGCTGGAAGCCTTTTATCAGAATTGCATAGGAGGAGAGCTCGTCACTACTTTTATTAACCGCACACAAAGGGTTTGGTGATGCATTAGTGTGGATTGGCTCTGAAATTGTGCCATCCTTCATGGGATGAGTATTTTCCATTTGTAGTAGATAGAGCCAATGGCTGCAAGTTGAACTCCTTGCACATTCAACACATCCATGGTTGTTTAGCAAATGACGTAGAGAGTTGTAGTGTTGCATACACCTTCTGTGATCTGTAGCGTCACATAGAAGATGGATGTAAGTTTAGTTTTCTTGGAACCCGAGTGATCTAAGGGTTAGTGTTGCAGTTACGGTTAGGTTTTGAAGTTGAGCTCAGTGTTGAGCAACAAAACTTTGAGGATATTCTTGGTGCGCTTATGTTTAGAGTTTGGGATCTTTCCAACACATCGAGATTTCAGAGAGAACTCATTGAGGAGGTTTTAGCGGTTTTACACAGTGAGGAGTGCCTATAGCTTTCCTTTTGATTCTCTTGTGCATGACCCCTTTCAGATGCACAATTTAGTTGTGCATGGGTTTCATAGTGTGTTTGACAACTTAATTTACGCAATTTGGGGAGCCTTTCAAGTTGCTTCCCTATGAGGGTTTACTCCCGCAACATCTAATATTAGATTTGTTTTAGTTTGACAGGTTTTGCAAGTTAGATTGGTGATGATGTTACAACAGCTAGTTGGTAATCATAGGGAAGTTACACAATTCTACCCTTGGGATCCGGTGAGCTGATGTGTTTTTTGTTTTTGAGATTTCTTGGAGACTAGCTATTTTAGGAAGGTTGGATTGTAAAGTCCCCTTTTTTGTGAGTGTCATCTTTCAGATGATCAACCTATTTCCTCATCCTTGTAGGCTAATGGAGTTGTTCAAAGGGTCTAGTTGGCGAAGTTGTAGGTCAGTTCCCATTCCAAAGGTCAAGGATGTTCAAAATTGTTTTTTGATTAAGCCAAATTGGCACACTTACTATTTATAGTGTCTATTTTGAGTATGTCAGAGTTTCTATCTTTAGTAGGGCACTTGGACATTTGGTAGCAGTATGGAGTGGTAGTGACATAAATGGAGCTTCTACTTTGGGACTTAGTATTTATAATAATTCAAATTATGGTCAAAGCTATTTTTGGAAAGGGTACCTAGACTCAAAGTATGTACAATGATTAACTTATTTCAGTTAGCTCAGTTTTAGGGACTTACTATTCAAGTTAGTGGATGTTAGAGAGGAACTCTTACTATTTTTAGTAAGGCAGTTGGTTGCACAATGGTTAACTCCTAGGTTGGCAGAATTGAGAAGTAATGAGCATCTTGAAATCAGGATGTTTTAATTATTAATAAAGTAATACTTTATTAATAATTAATTAAAAGTGCACATCTTTAAACATTATTTGACTTAATTATTAATAGGGGTAATTTATTGATTATAAAGTACATAAGGAATAATGTAAAGTGCCAATTTAAAGGGAGATATAAGTGATCATTAAAAATGAGTATTATTTTGTGGTGCACCAAATGGAGGGAAATATAATTAAAATATTAATCAAATATATCAAAAGCAAGCGTAATAAAAGCTACGTTTTTTACAAGTCATTAAAAGAGTGTTCAACAAGTTATTGGCTGATTGAGATTGAAAGTTATAAATGCTTTCAATGCAAGAATAAATTCATTCTATTGTGCATTTTCTTTTTATTGGATTTGTTGAATGAGAATTTGGAACAAAGGTTTCAGATTTGAGCTTGATAATTGTAAATTTTCATAGTTTCAGCACTTTGAATTGGTGAGAGATCCAATGAATTGTACAATTGAGAGATGGTTTCAATCAAAGGCCATCATAGAGCTCCAATGTACACAATTCAGTGAATGTTAATTTCAGAATTTGGTGAAGATACTGACAACAAATATCATTAATTGATGCCAGCTATAGAGGGCTTGGCTTTGAGGGTAGTTTGAGCATCTTACCAGCAGTCGATAGTAATAATTACCTGTTGTGGCTCCTATTCCTTACATGGGGGTTTGGGAATGAAGCGTTAGCAATTAAGGGGGGATATGATTTGCATTTATGTTTTCAATACCCTCAGCCGCATGCTTAGAAGATATCGAAATTCTCCTGCAAACAATAAGATGAATTGCTGAAGAAAATAAATAGACAGTGGTTTGTCAGGTTTCCTATATTCCTTTGCTATTAGTCAAAGTTTTCAATTTTGCACATAGATTCATTGTAAACAGTTAGAAATTGAATAAAAACCAAAGTCTATGGTGGTTTTTCTTTTGCAAAACTCAGAAATTAGTTTCATTTTTTTTTGACTTGGTCCAAAATCATTAAATGCATATATTTCAAGACAACCAAAAAAACAGTTTAGACTTGCAAAGGCTAAACAAGAACCAATTCTTGTATGAAAAGTATTTGACTAAATGTCAAACATCAGTAATTGAAAGAAATCTAGTGTGTGTCAGAGTTAGAATTCGCAAGGGTTCTTATAGTGGTATTGTTGCTTGCATGGAAAGTGTTTTGACAAAATGTCAAAGATTCACAATTGAAGCAAATCCAGTGTTTGTCTAGGTTAGAACTCATAGGGGTTTCTACAGCTCAATGCATAAAAGAGAAAAGGGAAAAAGGGTTATATTTTAGTTGGGATGGAAAGCACAATAAAGGACATGAATGTGTTGAGCATAAACTATTCTGCATTGAGGGTGCTTGTGAGAAACTAATGCATGAAGAAGAGGATGCAACTGGGGTAGAAGCCTCAAATATTGTGAACCTAGCCATCTCTTGTCATGCATTGTTAGGTGGTAGCAACCCACAAACGCTCAAGATAAATAGTTTCTTGAAATAGTAATAGGTAATTGTATTGATTGACTCAACAAGCATGCATAACCTCTACAACAAGAAATGGAAAAACAAATGAACTTATCTATGGAACCCTAGAATCCTAGATTATGATTTTGAAGGGGGTACCATCAATTCTTCAAGAAAATGCCTTAGTATTAAGTTCACCATGGGCTAATACATGATATATTGTCTCGTGTTTTCCATTTCCATGGTTAGAGAAAACATTGTTTTTGATCTCCAATGGCTCACTAATTTGAGAAAAGTAGAGATGAATTTCCTGGAACCTTTTCACGCTTTTCCTCTCAAAGGGTACAAAATATGAGCTAAGAGAATTGTATGTAAAGAATCCATAGATGGTAAGCTTACTACATATTTAAAAGTCACCTAAATAATGTGTAGATAGAGGTGTCTTTTAGTAATTAGCTATAATTTGAGGAAATTCCAAAATGATTGTTTCCAGAGAGTGATCATGGTCACACCCTTCAATTACCAAAGAGCCCACCACCATTCATCACTTCTCTCTTTCACGCACCCAATTAGTGGAGATTAGCTAAAAGCTATATTGGTTACTAGTAATAGCCATAGAGTCTTCCTCAAATATTGGACAATATATTCCCAAAAGAAGTTGATTAATATGGGTTTTCTAATGGTTCACAAAGGAGTAGTAATATAGCATACAAGTTGGCTACCTAAGTCAATAGAGTGACATATTGGCTTCCATACCTCTAGGGTTATATATTTTGTTATTTAAGTTGGCTTGGGTAATATTCAAGGCATACATAGGACATATATAGGAACTAGCCAGTGTTTGGTTAGTAGATTGTGAATTATGTGCTCATTAGAGATATCTGAGTTTTGGACCCTTGAAGCGGTTTGTATTGTACATTCTGATCAAGTATTTGCAGCATGCTTCCTATTATATTATGCTATTATGCAAGTTGTTTCATTACAAACCACATCATTTTCACTTTTTTGAAATCACAATTGCTTTCAGTAAAGTTCCTAGGCTTGGACTTGGTGAGTTTGACTTGGTAAAAAAACTTGGCAAAGTGAAAATGAGTTATTTAAGGATTTTGTAAGAATATGGCTCTGATAACATGTAAGAATTGGCCTAAGGCAATGGTTGTAATCTCAAGATCTAGAAGCTCAATAGATAGCACAAGAGAGATGGGCAAAATGATGATCAATTGATTAAGTCAATAATGATCAACAATACAATGTAGGATGCCCATTCAGATTCAAATATTTAGATGTGCCTGAATATATAGGCAATGCATGATAACTATAAGTGATAGTAGAGATAAGCTGTCAACAATGCAAGGTGTAATCACATGTCCACTAAAGGTGGATCATCCTCCATTATGCAATACAATATGTGCAACATATGCCACAATGTGAGGATGATAATGTGATAAGAACACAAAGGTGGAGCTCACAAACAATGAGGTGAAACAACAACTATGTGCAAGTAGATTTCTCCAACACCATGTGCTCAAATAGAATGCAAACTCCTAAGTGTCTCCATGACAACTAACTTGCAAATGCATTATCCTAAGTGAACTGAAGTAAAGTGTAATTAATAATATTTAATTACACCAACACCCCCTTTTAAATGCACTTTAGGGGAATGCACTTAAGCTTACAAAAGCTAGATGACAATGCAAGATGAGTCTCCACTACTAGGCCATTTTAGGTACCCATGTACAAACTATAGGTGCAAAAGATATGTCATACAATCTCTCATAAAGTAGAGAAAGAGTGAAAACCACATGGGAAAAACCCTTCCCCAAAAAGAGAGAAAAAATAAAGCAAGATGCATATATGTGTGGAGTAATCAAGACCCTCCTATTATGACATACATTATGCATATACAATAAGGAACCCCTCCATAGGAAGGAAATAAGGAGGCATGATATCCTCCCATTGTGAATAATCTTTTGCAAGTATGATGAGTGTTTGAAGAAAAAGGGCAGCTCAATGCCTGTAAACAATATTTCTCCCCTCGTGAAGAAGACACACCACGTGCAAATGCAAGAAGTCTTCCCATTGTGGATAGGAAGAAAAAAGGGGAATCCATATGAAGTATGACTCCTTTGAAGTCTGATGATGTATTGCTATGTCCTTGAATGATGAAGATGCCATGAACCAATCAGGATCAAGCCCATTAGAAGAAGGTGACAAACGAGGAACCAGTGGTAACTGATCTATTTAAGAATATGGTTCAAACTCCAAAGACAAAGATGCCTCCTCAAAAGAAGAAGTAAGAAGAGAAGTAGAAAAGCCTTCTCCCTCAATGTAGAATCTACACCCATGATAGATGCTTATGGATCAATGTAGAGGCTGCACGAAGAAGATTGAAGGATGTTCCTCCCTATACGAAGAAATGGTGCCATTGGTGTACAAAGAATCCTCCCCAATCAGTAGGAAGAACCCTCAAAGTATATGACGTCTCAGGACACTAAGTAGGAATCTCCAACACACGAGTATCATCTTACCATGCAATATGACATCTAAAGTGAAGTTTGAGACTCATGAATGTTAATCTCCAAAGACTCAAATGATTCTCTAAAGTGAAAGAGAGCTCCAAATGCTGTTAAGAAAGCATCTACAATTATGTCAAACTCGAAAGAAAGATTAAGTGGAGAATGATGAGGGTCAGAGTGTTCCCTCGCAACGACTGAAGAAGGATCATCCTCAATAAAGAGAAGAGGAATACCATCAATGTAGTCTTCCAAATCCTTAATTTAGGACTCCATAAACAAACCTGCAATGTCTATCAAGAAGTCATCCCAAGGAGCCGTAACTAGATGTCAAGGAATGTCTTGCTGCACTAAATCACCTGAATCCATGACTGTGTGATTGCAAGTATCATGATGAACAATAATAGCTGTGATCTCAACTGGAGAAGTAGGAGATGCAATAGGATGCTTTGTAGCATCAAGACTCTCATCAAATACAAGTTCTATGATGAATTCTAATGTATCATCATCATAAGGAATATTATCTACATCAGCAAGTGGAATGAGACAATCTGCAAATGGATCAGCTAGTATTGGAGAAATGTTTGGATCCCCAAAATGTTCCCAAATAGTATTCCAAACTGGATGAAGGGAATATTTCTTCCCGATCTTCGAGTAGGCTTGATGATATCTCATGGAAGAGTCTCAAACCAATCAAGCCTCTAATATGATAATTTTTAACCATCCAAACCTGTCTCTTACACTCTACCTTTGGCTCAAGTATGAGTCCATAAAGATGAGGCAAGATATTATACCATCTACAATGTGTGATAATTCCTTTTTCCCATAATGCATAAATATTCTTACTTAACTGTATGACAACAGGATGTATTGCCACCATGGTTACATCAATAATTTCTTCCAAAATCCAATGAAATAAATTACACCCCCCCAAAAATAGATGATTTTGGCACTTCATTTATAATGCGAGTACAATTTCCACTTGCTCAATTTGGCCAAAGTGGACTTCTGATTTTAACAATTACAACAACAAATATGGAGCAATAATAGACTCAATACAATTAGGACACAAATCATTAAAGGATCTACAAAGTACAAGTACCCAATAGGCCAAAATGAGACCAAATTCTGAAAGTACTATATCCACTTTTAATTTTTCCAAATTGATACCAGATTTGGAAATTAGACAAAAATTTATGCACTTAAAAAAATAGACCTTGAAAATGTGTCTGTACGAGCCCGAACAAAGCCTCTGAAGTTGTAAAAATCGAGATTTGCAATTTTTAGAAAAATTCAAGACCAGAGATTAAAAAACAAACTGCATCGATGTGTACATGATGAAATTCTACCCCAAAACAAAAAAACAATTGCTTGAAAGGAGTCAGGATGAGTGAGATATCGTTGTTTCAAAATCATCTCTATAATTATTATTTTTAAATCACTGTCATTGCACCTCCAAAATTCAGATGACTCTAGATTTGGCCTTTTATGTCTGATTTGGATAAAACAAAAGTCAATTAGGGGTTTTTGGACCTTCTAAATGTGATGCCAACATCTGATTTGCACCAACAATCTCCAATCTTGACCTGCAACTAAATTCTCTGTAATGGCTGTGTAATGAAATGCTCCTTTGGCTCTGATACCATGTAAGAATATGACTTTGATACCATGTAAGAATTTTCCTAAGGCAATGAATGTAATTTCAAGATCTAGAAGCTCAAAAGATAGCACAAGAGAGATAGGCAAAATGATGATGAATTGATTAAGGCAATAATGATCAACAATACATTATCGAATGCCCACTCAGATTCAAATATTTCAATGTGCCTAAATATTTCGGTAATGCATGATAACTAGGAGTGTTATAGACACAAGCTATCAACAATGCAAGGTGTAATCACATGTCCACTAAAGGTAGATCATCCTTGATTGTGCAATAAAGTATGTGCAACAATGTGAGGATGATAATGTAATAAGAACCCAAAGGTGGAGCTCACAAACAACAAGGTGTGAGACAACAACTATGTGCAAGTGGATTTCTCCTCAATATATGCTCAAATAGAATGTGAACTCCTAGGTGTCTACTTGACAACTAATATGTAAATGCATTATCTTAAGTAAACTTAAGTATAATTAGTAATATTTAATTACACTAAGAGATTTAAAACCTGTCTTGTGCACCCTTTATTGAATAAAGCTCTAAGATGCAATAACATCATCAAATAGAAGCTAATGTGATCACATACACAAGTATGTATCAATTACACAAGTATTAACACAAATTGCAGTTGAAGGAAATAACAAACTTGGAGATGTATAATGTAATAAATATTGAGTGTATATAATCCATGGCATCAAATGTTCCAAACATATAGTAAAACAAAAACTAGATTATGGCTCAGCCTTAGCCTTAGAGAGTTGCTTGCCTCGTACAAAGGCATCTAATGTAGGACTTGGATGAATGAACAACCATAGTTTGTGCACGTGAAATGCCACTCTGACCAACATGAGTTGTTGCTATGCCTCTGTATGGTCGTGCTCTGTCCTCCTCTACCATGGCTATAACCTCAGCCTCTCTATCTACTCAGTCAATCTACTCAAGGTCCTTTTCAATAAAGATAGGATCTATAGACTCAGTGATCCACTCGGATTTTGGATTGACCTCCTCTAGCCTGATCAGAGTGGAGTCATTGTTTGAAATCTATCTCATTATAAGGTGAAGGTTGTAATGAACAAATGCTAGGCCTATAATAATCAGCTTTTGGATTTGATTGTGTTTGTGTTTATATCATCAACATTTTGGATCTAAACAACCATAGTTTGTGCACGTGAAATGCCACTCTGACCAATATGAGCTGTGCTTGTGCCTATGTCTGGTCATGTTCTATCCTCCTCTACCATGGCTATAGCCTCAGCCTCTCTATCTACCTGGTCAATCTATTCAAGGTCCTTTCCAATAAAGATAGGATCTATCGACTTAGTGATCCACTCAAATTTTGGATTGACCTCCTCTAGCCTGATCAGAGTGGGTTCATTGTCCAAAATGTGTCTTATTATAAGACGAAGGTTGTAATGAACAAATGCTGGGCCTATAATGATCAGCTTTTGGATTCGATTGTGTTTGTGTTTATATCATCAACGTTTTGGATCACACTTTGTGATCCACAAACTTCTACAGCTCTGGTTCTCTTTCATCGTGATGATGGATCACATAGTGTGGTTCGAAAGGTTGATGCTAAAAATACAAACACAATTGAAACCAAAAGCTGATCATAATTATTCTAATGGACTTTGGAAATGTGATGCTTTTGGTAAATACTAGACCATTCAACCTCTCCATAGAAAATGTATTGCGCTATTTGGAGTGAAGTGATTAAACATGCTCTAGTTGCACTCAAAATCCAAAGCACTGCTTGGCTGGCTCAATAGTGGATAACAATTCTTTGAAGGTTCGATGTTTTGGCACCAAAGTTAGCCCCATTCATTTGAGATAAGGAAAAAGATCAGTCTCATTTCCTACTTTAAGATGAAATTATAAAATCAAATTATGCCCTTAACATATATTCTTATTTGGCTGCAATTTTGTACGATTGACTTTGCACATTTGACTACCAAACAACTACCCGTGTGCATTATCGAATGTCTCTATCTCATAGATTGTAGTTCTGATATTTGTATCACTAGTAGACATCCGATATAACACTGAATAAAGCCTAGAAGAACCTTCTCATCCACCTTGAAATCACAACGATAATGGTATGTTGGATTGACGTAATAAATGACTACATAGTGTTGTGAGGTTTTTACACCATCGCCCCAAAATTTTGGGGACCCCCTTTTTTTCAATTGCCTTAGCAATTTTCGGTCTAGAGGTTTCAAATTTGAAGATTTCACGTCTTGGACACCTTCAGGGCCAGTGGGGAGAGGGTTAGATTTATTTTCACTCGGTTTCAACTTGATTTTCCAGAGCCACCAATTTCATCCTTAGGCCGAACAAATTTTAAAAGAGCAACACTTGGTAGGATAAAATTCTAAATTTTGCACTTAGACATTTTCTTTTGAAAATTTGGATATAATTGTATAAATTTGGATAATTTTCAAAAAATGTAATTTTTTGTTAAATTTGGTCTTTTGGAAAATCTTAATTTTTTTTTTTGGTGAAGAAAATTATTTTTTGTGATGGTGAAATAAAATTGCAAAATCGATTTTTGGCTCTAGAAGAAATTTTATTTTATTTTTGTCAAAAATAAATTTATTGGCATAGCAAAATCGATTTGGGTAAAAATTGCAAAAAAAATGGCTTTAATAGATAAAAATTGCCTTGAAAACTTTTTGCCTTTAATGAAATTGGTAATTTAATATTGAAAAAATGGCTTTTGGTTAGCCAAAATCCAAATTTAATGACGTATTAATTACTAAACCCCCATTAAATGGAAATATTTAACACCCTCAAGGCATTATTTAATTTCCGTTTGCAATTTAGAACTAATTGGCAATTTTAAAAGGCAATTTTCATCATGGCAAAATTAATTTTGGTTAATTATTTAATTGTGGGCCATAATTATTTGTTTTTCTTTCTCCCAGGGTCTAAGAAGAAAGTTGGGTATAAGAGGAGGCCTCTCTCCCATTTCTTCCTCACTTCTCACTTCTCCTTCTCAAGGTGTTGGTGATTTTGCAAGAGCAGCTCTGCACTCTTCTTGCTTGGCGAAATTTGTGGGAGCCGAAATTTGTGGAGGGCGAAATTTGTGGAAGATAAAATTCTGATTTTTTCAAGAGGCTGCGATTTTTGCCCTAGGTTGGGTAATTTTATTTGGAGGTGAATTGCATGATAAATTTCTGATTTGCAAGGGATTTGAAGTTCTTAAAGTCATATCCTAGACTCCGAAAAGTCGCTGTAAGATTATTGGTTAAGGTGAATTTTCATCATCTAGAGTTGCAAGGGGAGCTGACATCCATCTTTCGCTCTAGTCTAAGGATTGCTCCTCTTGGTTCTTCTTGCCTTCTGGTCCACCACTCTACCATCCTGTAATAGGGCGATGAGCATGGAGGATGGTAGTGCAAGTAAGAATCCCAAGCAGGCAAACACTGAGAAAGACAAAGAGGATATGATGCCCAAAACACCCTTCTTGAAAATGAGGCGAATAATCGATACCAATGGTGGTACAATAAAAGGATATACAAAAGGCAGTTGCACATCACAACCCAAGCGTCAACACTTCTTTTTCAACCATGATGAGCAATGTTGAGGCGGCACTTGATTTTGAGGATATCAGAGAAGAGGATGTCAATGAAATAGATTTTGGATCGAGGTTGGGTGAGTTAGGAAAGGTTGCTATCAAGAAGAAGCATTTGGGCATCCTTTCCTCTCTCAATGCTTTTATTGGATTTGCAAAAGAATATGAGAAGGATCATGAAAGGATACTACAAGCAGCAAGCAGGGTGGCGAAGTCAGTGGAACTCAAGGCGAAGCGCACACCTTGTCCTCCTATGGAAGAAGTTAACGAAAGGCTAGCTAAGTTCATTGCCTTAGCTAAGAAGATGAAAGAAAAGGGAAGAGTTATATTAGATCATTTGATGTAATCCCGAGTGGCAATTTCCCTTTCTTTTAGAATAGGACAAGTGTCTATTTTTTATTGGCCACCATTTTGGTGCCTTCTCATTAGTTGCCACTTTTTGCACTTTTTTCATTGGTCCATTGATGAGGTGGCGGCTTCTCATTGGCCGATGGGGTGGCAACCCTAATTAGGATTTTGAGGATCCAATCTAGATCATGGATCTTGTTTTGATCTCCACCGTCCGTTGTATTTCTGGCCCCTATAAAAGGCCATTTACTCTCATTTGTAAAGGAGTTGGAGAAATTGTTGCGAAGATAATACCAAAATTGCTCTCTTTTTCATTGTTGTGATTTGCATGTTGATTAAGAACATTGGGTATTATTGCATGTTTTCTACTCCCACTTAACTTAGATTTCCTTTCAAGTTGTTAAAGTTGGTTTCATTTCAAGTTGCTAAGTAGGAGTGAAGTAGATGGATAGTTGTATGGTAGCAGTGGTAAATGTTTGATGGGGATCAATACTAGACCACTAGCATCCTAGTGGCTGGTTGGGAAGCTTTGTGTGGTAAGCTAGTTTATTATTCCTTTGAATCATTGCACCTGTGGAAGTGAGGCCGCTGGTCAGCTCTCATTAGGTTCGATCCCCGTCCATTTGCTAACCTTCCATTCATAGGAGTAGGAGTAGAATAGTGAGTAGTTGGGTAGTCGAAGCTTAGAGAGGGAAGTTAGGAGTAGTTCAAGCATTAGAGCACATCCATTCACCTCCCATAACCATCGCTTTCCCATCAACATCATCCCTGGCAGACACATCCTTCATCACCACCACCATCAACATTATCTGCTTTCGCACATTTCACAAACCGAGCCACCATCACCTTCATCCGACCAAAGTCCAAGTCATCCTTGAAAGAATAGCGTAAGGCCGCCTACGTGATTACCAACAAATCACATCGATAAAACTGAGCAATATCCAACGGTGTAAGGAACATTGGAGCTATTGCTTATGTCTTCATGAGTAATAACTTTTCAAGAGAGGAGTTGCATGTTTGATATCCCATATTGAATATTCAAATCCTAATATGTTATGTAAGTGATACAAAACTCGCATCAACACATAGATGGGCTTGTAAAGTCGGGGGTGCCATCTCCTATAAATTTTCACCCAAATGGGATAATACTTACTCTCGTCTCCATATAAAGATCCAATGGCCTCCTTGGCCCTATTCATGCCCTCATATATGTAGCTCGTAGTGGGCTTCTCCCACCATCAATCTGTAGGAGATCTATCAGGGGCTCGGTGATTTGCAAATATTGTGAAATATTGACAATTAAGTGTGAAAGAAAACAAGAAAAATTTCAAACGAAAGAAAATTACGAATATAATTTAAAGTAAAACATAATGTAGAATTATAAAAAAATTACCTGCATGATATCTGCATAAGGGTTCTAGAAACTCGACTCATTAAAAATGCAATCCCCCACATCAATCCCTACAATGGTCGCAACATAGTTTGAGGAAGTGCACCCTTCATCAAAGAGCATCCGCTGCAATGTTGCCTTTAATTGCGTCAAGGATTTTAATGTGGTTAAATTTGAGGCAAATCTTGTGATTCTAGTATGAACCAACTCCTTTTGCTTCATATATTGCCTTATTTTTCTAAGGACCAATGCATGATCATAGATAAACTTGCAAATATTTTTGGACTTCATCAACACAAGTCTTGACCCATTCAAGCTTGCCAATACCCTCCAATACAGGGTCAAGGCAATGGGCCACACAAAAAATGCTCAGGTGTCTCTCTATCAAACGTTCACTTGTAGAAACGTAATTTGCTACATTGTTTGTCTCCACTTCTACATTTTCTTCGCCCACCTCACCTATGACTTCCTCAATAGCCTAAGTATGTGGTATTTCAACACGTGAGGAAGCATTAATAGATTTAAGAAACATGTTGGTACCTGAAAATAAACCAAAACCAATGATCAATCAATAAAACACAAATTAGAAAATCCAAATATTAATCACTAGATCAAATTCAAATTAATCAATGCATTTAGGGAAGTAGAATGATCAATCAATTCCACATGAAACAAAATAATATAGGAGTGTCTTATCCAGACAGGTTCAGGACCAGGGTTTCTCGAACCCTATCTAGAGGATCATTGGGGTGAAGTAGGGTTGTCCTCTCTCTTCCACCTTATTTGGCATTTACATTGAGGAGCTTGGGGACTTCCTTTAGGATTTCTTGCTCCTTGATGACGGATGCTATTTGCATCAGATTTTGATCTCCATTCAACTATTTGCAGTTGATGTGGTTCTTATGGTCTCCTGCCAGGAGGGTCTCTAGCCACTTCTTGATGGTTTGGCTTCCTTTTGTGATTTGCAATGGTTGTGAACTTGGGCAAGAGTCGGGTCATGATAGTCTTCAACTGCTTGAAGACCTCACATCTCCGCTTCCATTTTTAGGGTGAGGAGATTGAGGTTGCATCCTCCACTTACCTAGGGGTCAAGTTCTTTGGACCCTATTTGTGTATAAGACTTGCCATGCTTCCCTGTGTTAATAAGGGTTTTGGTTCCCTTGTTATGGTTGAGAGACAATGCTTCAGACACTACTCCTTAGTTAGACTGACCATGCTTTATGGCTCTATTGTTTGGGGACCCTCTCTCTTATAGTCGGATTGGGTTGTAGTCGAGAGAGTTCAAATCCTACATCTTCAAATCTGGTGCCATCACTCTACTCCTTAAAATGCCATTTTGACTGAGTTTGGGGCCCAATTTTTCAGGCTCAGGGCCATCTTTGATCTAGTTTAGTTTCTTCGTCATCTTTGAGGGTTTGTTGACTCGGTTGAGGGTCGTCACAAATACTCTTATCTAGCGTATTGCTCCTCTGAGGTAGTTGTAGGCTTTGATTCTGTTGGCAGGGCTTGTTGCTGGTACACCCAACCATCTGCCTTGTTGGGTTTGAGATGGATCGTCTTTCCCCCTTCTAGTTCTCCTTGGATGCCCCCAACTCACCTCCTTCCTTCCCAACAGGAGTTGAATGAGCAAGTCAGACTCAACATTTATAAATAATACATTATCACAACATTGAGTAACTACGCAAGGGGGCATCGTCTAAGGGTTTGCCTTTTATGTTGAGTACGATATGGATATTTAGAATGGGATTATTGTGCACCCTCATTACATTACTCATCGTTGGACTCATGCCCTCCGCATTTTGTTAGGTTTTTTTAGAGTGGGGTCCAATTGGCTCTGTATTCAGACAGACCGTCAGATTGACAGAGAGGACTGAAGTTGTCACCTTTGTCCTATGGGGGATGTGAAAACTGAGACACTTTATTTTCCATTTTCTCATCTACTATGAGATCAAAGGGGGAGGTTCTACTCCTTATTTAGAGAGCACAAGTCCCATTCTTCTTTTTTCAAGTACAACGATTAGCGATGTCTTGCACTTTACCTCTTGTAGGCCATGTGGCTTCGAGATCACACCTTGCAGCTCCAGTTCACATCGACATAAGTACCGGATGAGCTTATCACCTCCTCCACATTTGTCTTTGGCTTGGGGCACAAAGCAAAGTTTTGGTCCTCTTATTTTGAGACACATGAGATGTGTGAGATCTCGAAAAGGTTACACTTGACAGTGATACACCACTTCCAACGCTTCCCTAAGATGGCTTGGGACCCACTCTTGCCCCAACCTTATCCTTTGGTTTTGGACTACTTCTCGTTAGCTTAGAGAGCTGCTTGTTCTTTGTTAGGTTCTTTTGGGCTCTTGCTCGTTCTTTCTTGCTTACTCTTTCCCCAGACACTGTTTGTTCTTTGTTGTACTTCTTCCAGTCCCCTAGACCCTCTCGTGGTCTCTTGTTGTTCATTAATAAATTTATCTTATCTTATTCCTCTTATCAATCCAACCATTGGACATGATGGTGCAACCCTTTTTGCTTCAAAACACATGCCAACCTAATTCAACTTTTATATCATCAACCATTTCTTACAAAAGTAGGCCACTTAACTCATTATCAACAGGGGCTTTACACCTTACCCCATAAACGATTACGATATCTATCATGCTTTTGCCCATAAGGAGACTTGTCGCAAATATTTTAAATAAATGTGTTGTAAAATTGTAAAAATACATTAGACAAAGCAAACTATAAATTTTAAATTTAAAACAATCTAATATAGAAGCATTACCTGGCTGCAAGAAATGGAATGTTGCAAAAGTACCAAAACTTGCAAATTGTTCTTTTTGCGGCATCATGTAACTCCTCAACTGAGGCTTGTGAACTAGAGTAATTTGTAGCACAAAATATGCATCCGACCTAGTTTTCTGAATTATAGGACCAAAGCTCATAATGCCACTAGAAGGAGCAAAAGCACTAGCAGAAGCATTGGAATGTAATGAAGGCAAGGAAGAACTCTTGCCACGACAACCTACGAATGCGACTGAACAAGACCTAGTACTCACTAACTCCTCCCTTTGTTTTTTTTGTTCATTTCCTTTACTTCAAATGTTTCTAGTGCTACATAGCATGCATGAACAACCTTGGGAGGTGCTATTTTACATGGCTCAATATCATGGCCATGTATCTTGACAAGATGTTATTTATATCTATTGATGCCAGCATGATTAATTTCTTTACAATATCTACATTTAACTTTTCCTATTCTTCTTTTAGGAAAATCTTCAATATATATCCAAACTTCATTCTTTTGAGGGCTGTAAACTAGAGTAGTGTGTTTCACAAAATATGAAACCAACCTAGATTTTCAAACTCTAGGGCCAAAGCTAAGAGTGCCACTAGAAGGAGTAGAAGTAGAGGCACTAGCACTAGCACTAGCAAAAGCACTGGGATGGAATAGAGGCATGGAAGAACCCTTTCCAGCACAACCTGCGAATTCGGCTGAACAAGAATCAATGCTCGCCAACTCCTTTTGCTTCTTCTTCATTTCCTTTACTTCAAATACTTTTTAGTGCCACATAGCATGCACAAACAACCTTGGGAGGTGCTAATTTACATGGTTCAATATCATGGCCATGTATCTTGGCAAGATGGTATTTATATCGATTGATGCCACCGTGATTAATTTCTTTACAATATTTACATTTAACTTTTTCTTTTCTTCTTTTAGTAAAATCTTTGCTATATATCCAAGCCTCATCCTTTTGACCTGGTTTCTTAGCCTTAGGTTTAGGTGTAGGAGTTGACATTAGGAAAAAATATGGTTTTCAAAACCTCATGGCTGCTGCAACAAAACAATATTACAATGAAATAGCCTCATCCCTTTGACCTGTTTTCTTAGCCTTAGTTTTAGGTGTAAGAGTAGACATTAGGAAAAAAACATGGTTTTCAAAACCTCAAGGCTGAACAAGAATCAATGCTCGCCAACTCCTTTTGCTTCTTCTTCATTTCCTTTACTTCAAATACTTTTTAGTGCCTCATAGCATGCACAAACAACCTTGGGAGGTGCTAATTTACATGGTTCAATATCATGGCCATGTATCTTGGCAAGATGGTATTTATATCGATTGATGCCACCGTGATTAATTTCTTTACAATATTTACATTTAACTTTTTCTTTTCTTCTTTTAGGAAAATCTTTGCTATATATCCAAGCCTCATCCTTTTGACCTGGTTTCTTAGCCTTAGGTTTAGGTGTAGGAGTTGACATTAGGAAAAAATATGGTTTTCAAAACCTCATGGCTGCTGCAACAAAACAATATTACAATGAAATAGCCTCATCCCTTTGACCTGTTTTCTTAGCCTTAGTTTTAGGTGTAAGAGTAGACATGAGGAAAAAAACATGGTTTTCAAAACCTCAAGGCTGGTGCAACAAAACAATATTAAGGGGTTTTCCAATGACTGGTTCATAAGGCACAACACTTGGTGAAGGTTTTGCAAATGGGGTTTTAAGTAGAGTAGGTTTAACCATGGAGGGAACTCCATGGTTAAGCACGCGTGAGCTGGAGTAGTACTGGGATGGGTGACCTCTTGGGAAGTCCTGGTGCTTCACCGCTATGAGCATCACCTAGATCTAGTGAGTGCTAAGTGTTCCATTTATTCTCATGAGAGATGGATTCATGTGTGAATCACTACTCATGATACATGGGTCAATGAGTTTGACTTAAAAACTACCCAGTTAAATTTTAATAGCAATATCACAATTTGACTTGTTGTGGAAAATATCTCCAACTAATCAATTGATGAGCTTTCTAATGAATGGTTCAAAAGGCACAACACTTGGTGAAGGTTCTGCAAATGGGGTTGCAAGCAGAGAGTGGGTTTAACCTTGGAATGAACTCCATAGTTAAGTACGCTCGAGCTGGAGTAGTATTGGGATGGGTGACCTCTTGGGAAGTCCCGATGCTTCACCTCTGTGAGCATCACCTAGATTCAATGAGTGCTAAGTGTTCCATTTGTTCTCATGAGAGATGGATTCATGTGTGAATCACTACTCATGATACATGGGTCAATGAGTTTGACCTCAGCTACCAGATTCTGCTATTTAGGCTTGGGTCCTGGTACTGGTATAGTTTTGGTACTGGTTCTTCTTGGGTACTTCACAGGTTCTTTGTGGGTCCTTTTGTGAAGGACCTACAGTGGACCTGGGCACCTAGGAAGTACCCCAAGGCAGGGGGTCAGTTTATGTATGTAATTCTGATTTGTTCATCAGCATGTTCTTTCTATCAGCTTTAGATACTGTCTTGCAACAGTTTGGTAATATTATTCAAGCCAAATTTGTTCTATGTGATGCCCATCGTTTATGATAGTAGTGAACAGCAATCTATTTCGATTCATTTGAAGGTCAGGGATTGATATTTTTTCATTTGTAGATCTAAGGACATGACTGTTGATAGATTTGTAAAAGCCAGCCAATAGTTATGTTTGTTGATCATGTTCATATTGATGTCAATTGCCAATGCATGTAAATCTGAAACTGTATCAGTATTACAATTAATTTATTTATAACTTTATTGGCCATTATGAATTTACAAGTATCACTCTTCATTTATATTTGTAACTTCAATGTTTTAACATACATACATGCATACATATACGGACGAACCCAAACCCGCAAGGGAGGAAAATTGTCGTACCCACGTACCCGAATCTCGTATCCGTACCCGAACCGGAACCCGAATCGGCAACTTAGAGTTTGACTCAAAAACTACACAGTTAAATCCTAATAGCAATATCACAATTTGACTTGCTGTGGAAAATATCTCCTACTTATTCTTGCATTGTGTTTCGTAAACTAATACAAAAAGTAGGGTTTGCTAATTATTCTCATTGAAGTTTGAATTGGAAAGTTTTTAAAACAAACTAAAGATTCTTTACAAAAAGCATCAGAAAAATCCGTAAAATCTCACTCTAACAACAAATTTGAAATGAGATGAAAGCTCTTTGAAATTGTTGGTATGGAATCTTTGATGCACCAAATTCAAGTATTTTGCTGCCCTTATGATTTGTTGAAGATTTTTTGCTCTTCCCCCTTGCTGGTTGCACTCCTATTTCTTCTCAGCGCACTCTGTTTTCTTGCCAATAGAATGAAATGAGGTGATTTAAAGGATTGCAAAGACCAAATAGAGAAAATAAACAACTTAAAACTTTTACATTTTTATATTTGTTCATTGCAAAACTCTTGTTGTGCTGGCCGAGCCCCGTCATCAGGACTTGCTGGGTCTAGTTTGGTCTCACCGACTCGCGAGTGTGGGTGTCACTGCCCAGACTCATCCACATCCGAGTTCTGGTTCCTGGGACTCATCCAGGGTAACCTTGCCTAAAACTTGCCGAGTCTGGGGAAGTTTGTGTGAGTGTAGGAACTCTGGTAAGCAGTATTGAAAAATCTGAAATGAAATTGTCAAAGTTGACACTTAAGTCAAATACTGAAGAAATTATTGAATGAAAAGGACAATTGCAAAATTCTGAGTAGAAAGCAAAATTATTATTTTAAAATTTCCAAATTTTACACAAGTTTTATGATCCTCTTTCTATACCAGGTGGGCATTAAATTTTCACCAAAATGCTGCAAATATTTCCAAAACACAATAGCCCAAAACATTTTAAATGTCTCATAGTAACCCAGCCAACACAACCCTAAAAAGATATAGGTTTGGATGGGTATTACCTCTAAATTGGCAGGGACAAACTATTTCTTAACAATACAACTTAACAACACAGTCAAATTTAGTTGCGAAGTGGGCAAATATTGTCAAGAAGTCCAAGAAATTTTAAATGGCAACTAATCTTTTTGCTAGAGTATTTCAATGCCCCAAGTCCAAAGTTCCCCAGGTCTCAAAACATGCCACTAATTTGTCCAAATTTCGTGGCATCAGCAAACTCAGCATCCCCATGCAGTTAATGGCAGTGTCACCACAGTTACTTTACAGATGGTTTACTACCCTGATTAACCACTTAATATTAATAAACGTCTATCTTATGGGGCATTAATTGTGAATGTTGATCTAAGGGATATTATTATTTCTGCAAAATCTCATTCAGAAGGCCTTGTTTTAAGTCTTCCAGAAAAAACTATTAGGAGTTAAATGACAGTGTAATTCTCAAAAATCAGTCTCTGATGGAGTGTACTAGGTTGCATCAATGAGCAGTTCTCTGCAGTTTTGGATGTTTAAGGACAGGTTGCAGAGTGGTATGTCCACATGGTCAATACAACTTGTTCATAGCTTTACGGCGACCATGTTGAAATGCCATTCTTTCATCTTCAGTTTACATGGTCTAGAACTTTTGTTTCAGTTTTGGTATTTTTTTGGTGGAATTTTTTTCTTTTTGTGCATTTGGTTAGTTTCTATCTTTGTATGGAGACCTCAAATTCATTTCAAAGACAGGTTGCAGAGTGGTATGTCGACATGGTCAATACAACTTGTTCATAGCTTTACAGTGACCATGTTGACATGTCATTCTTTCATCTTCAGTTTACATGGTCTAGAACTTTTGTTTCAGTTTTGGTATCTTTTTGAAGGAATTTTTTTCTTTTTGTGCATTTGGTTAGTTTCTATCTTTGTATGGAGACCTCAAATCCATTTCAGATTGGTGATCTGCTGCTTGAATGCTTTCCTACAGGTTACAGGGGATTGCAAAGCTAATTTCAAGATTACCCACCTTTAGGCGCCGATTTCAGGATGTGGTGAGGACTTTGAATGTGGAAGCACAGTCAAGGGCAAGCAGCAGTATACATAGTTCAATATCAACCCAAGAGGGTAGCATTTCCAATTCCGATTTGAAACCCGGGAATTACATAGGTAGATTATAACTAATTCACCCAAAGATCAGGACCAGTAAAAGCTTTAAGTTCAGAAAGAAAAGAAAACATCTGATGAGGTATAAGACTTGGATGGCATTTATAATGACCTCACTGTTGTAACTTCATTTTCCTTGATTCCAACTTGATTCTGTATTTCAATAAACAGCAAAGATTGTTTTAATAGAGTAACTATATTTTCTTGAATCTTGGGGGGCTAAATAATTTTCTTACAATAT
Organism: Cupressus sempervirens; assembly: GCA_028749045.1. NCBI lineage: Eukaryota > Viridiplantae > Streptophyta > Pinopsida > Cupressales > Cupressaceae > Cupressus > Cupressus sempervirens. The sequence goes on along the minus strand of CM053785.1, from coordinate 588,404,886 downwards.
TCTTGAATTTTGTGGAAGAGAACCCAGATATTTGTGATGGCAAACACATTTGTAAACATTATTCATCTTCTGAGCGAAGAACATTTGATGCTGAAACATGTGATTCCAAAATGTAACTCACAATATGTAACTCATAAATTATTGTCAACTATCTCTATGCAAACGTTTATGCTATATGTTTCCAAGAAGAGACATTCTTGGATAGCATGTAAATAGAGGTGGGTCAGTCATGTCAGGATGAAGTATATGCCTGAAGGCTACACATGTATATTAATTTCTTTACTTGGTTATCTGTAATGAATTTTAAGAATGTTGAACAATATCACAAGTGAATTCGTTTGATTTTCTGAGAGGTGAAAATGGCTATTTTGGCCTCCAAATTCTTTGTTTCAATTTCTTGAAACATTTGACACCTTTCTATGGAAGTCATGATGTTTATTCGAATTGTAACTCGAGGTCACGTAGTTTGATTAAGCACCTTTCACGGGGTGGGAATGTTGATTAAGATCTTGTATACTGTTTTTCCTAAAGCTCCCTTTCTAATCTTTTAAATTAATAGTGTGTTGGTATGTTAATTGATTATTTAGAGCAGTTCACGTTTAACATTTGTTACTTGTTTATTGTTAATTTCACCAGGAATATAAATTTAGTGAAATTTGTGTTTGTTTCAAAGTGATGGCATGCATTATTTTTTCTTTTGGTTTAACCATCTTTATTTTAATTGTTTGGTTAGACATTTGTTTATATGAAAAGGTATTATTTGATAGGAAGTTATTAATTAATTTTCATATTTTTATTTTCTTAACTTCATTGCTAAATAGTATTTGAAAATAAATACTTCATTCCTTTTTATATATTATTGAGATTAATTAGCCTAGTAATTATTTTAACAACTAATTTAGGTAAAATTATTTTAACAACTAATTTAGACAAAATTATTTTAACAACTAATTTAGATAAAATTATTTAAACAACTAACTTAAATATAATTATTTTAACAATTAACTTTAATTTTTTTTTAACAACTACTTTAAATAAAAAAAATTTTAACAACTAATTTAGATAAACTAGTTGAGCCTAAATATTATATTGAAATATGTAAATAAATTGACTAAGGATATGTGTAAACATATCTATTTAGAATAAGTGGAAGATTTATTACGTCATACCCTTTGTAGTCTAACTTGAATTTTTATGATCAAATCTACCATTGTTATTCTTCAACATATTGGAAATTAACTTGAGGTTACAAAACCATGCATAGCGTTGATCTTGAAAACTAAATCTTTGAACATCTTTTTGAAACTTTGAAGTTCTTGTGCAGCCTTGGGTTGTCTACATTTTAGTTTGTCTCATTGCCCAAAAATGGTGGTACTCAAAAGCATAGGCAAATCTTGTTATGCTAGGGAAATAGTGCTAACTAGCTTTCCACTTTGAGCTAAGCTAAACCCTTGACCGTTTTCAAGGATCTAAAACAAGCTTGTAGGCTTGCAAGCTGAATATAATTGCTTAATTTTGTTTGTATTACTACGAAAGTTGATGTATTGTTATAGATAATAATCAAATGATTTACTTGTCACTACGTGAGAAAAATTCTAAAGAGAAGTACGCCCTTCAATAGTTTTATACAATGCACTAATAAACAAAATTAAATATTTTGTGGTTGACAATCAACGAGTAGTTGGAAACAAGTTGGCTTTGTTCCAAGAGAAATTTTAAGTTTGCTAAACCGGGTTCGCGTAAGCACAATGGTCTTGAGCTAGGATTGAAAACAAGAAAAGTTAGGTTTGAAGCATTGAGAGTGATAACCTAGAATTAGATCAGGAAAAAGTTGAGGAACATCACCAACAAGAGATCCAGAGTAGTTTTAGTACCACGGTAATACTTGCAAAATACTATTTGAATTTTCATCTCAAGCACCCAACAAATAGAAGCAATTCACATAACCATCAAATGATAATTAGAAAACATGGGCTAAAACTAAAAAATGTGGTGTCCAAATCATGATTTAAAAATTGAACATTTAAATCCAAAGACGAGTTCATAGGATAAAGCCTATTCTTTCTACTAGTTATAATCTTGTTAGAAACAACTTCATCACTACATTTGATTCCATTATCTCCATATTAAATATTTTCTTACTCATCACAACATATCATAAGTTGGTCAAAAAGTCTAGATCCCTCTCATAGCTCAAATGTTTTTGCATTTCCAATGTGGGAGATTTGATTATTGATGGGAAACTAGTTTTAACTTACAAATGCACAAATATCGAGTGTCGGTCTTTCATCAAATCAACATGATAACAAAAATGTACTCAAGAGTGCCCACAAGTATCACAAGGGCTTTTTAACTACATCACATTGAACTTGTTAAGGATTGGTCATGAATGGATAAAGACTCCTATTGTTCAGGTAATGTTTGGTCCACTACAAGCCATAACATACTTGAAGGTCCCAACAATAGTAGTGTAAGTTATTTGAAACACCTACTTCATCTCTTTAGATGAGGTTGAATGGTATAGTTTAACGAATTTGGTTCCCATTGAGATAGGAACACATAAATTTGGTTTAGTACTCTCTCTCTCTCTTTCGTTTGCAAATTGTTGTAGTCAACCTTGCGAACATTCTTTCTCATTTGCAAATTGTTGTAATCAACCTTGCCAACATTCTTTAGCTGAACCCCCCCCCCCCTCTCTCTCTCTCTCACACACACACACACACACACAAACACAACCAATCTCAAATCTTGCTATAAGTTGAGACCTCAAGGCACAAATCACATCCCACTTTTACCAAAAATAGGCTGATCTCTCTCTCTAAATTTAATATTGCATCTTACGAGACTTTTTCACATCATATAAAGATGCTTTAACTTACAAATAAAAGATTCTTTAATATCTTCCTTGTAATGTTTTAGTTGTGTCATATATATTTATTCCTTAAAATAATTGTGAAAAATCATTTTTATAGGCATGAACCATTTTTTAGTGTCTATATTTTTCCCCTCTTTGAAACAATGCAATTATGAATGTTGGTTCAAAGAAAAATAAAAGATCATGTCCTTTTGGATCGATAGAATAGATGTAGGAAATCCTAAGAATAGTGGTAATAAATAATATTTAAGTATTTGTTCACACATGTCATCTTCTAGGAAGAATTGACTAATTTCACAACATTAAAATTATTTAAACGTAACTAAAAATATGGATCTTTGAATGAAGCTCAAAACCCCATCATGGATCACACTATTGTATAGGAACAAAACCCATATTGAATTAGATAATCACTACATGTCATAAGTCTTTCTCAACACACACGTCGATAAAAAAACATGAAACCATCATGTTGAAGAAAGGCTCATTAATTGTTTCTTATGATTGTGTCTTCTCAATTATAATAGTCTAACTATCCACAATTGGAGCTCTTAGTTCATGTCTTGAGGATGTGAGTCAGTTAAGAACAAGGAGAGATACACATACATACCAAAACATTATAGAACATCATAAAAATCATAATGAATTATTACACCATAGATAAATACACTTACAATACATAGTCACATTGAAGTATTCACAATTGTGAGTTTGAGCTTCTAAGAGTCTTAACACAGTTTGAAAGAATATCATAAAACTAACCCAAAATATCCAAAAGGAGACAAATTTATGGACTTGTCATAGTCCCCAACTTAGACTTCTACTTCGCCTCAAGCTAGCCTACAATTGTAGTATAGAACAACCGTGTGATCCACATATTGGGTAAGTACTATTCCTTCTATGATATAAATTCCTTTTCTACCCTTTATCTACTCCCACATTTCATGTTCCCTTTTGAATTCCACAAGTTGTCCCATAACTAGTGTAGAAATGGATAAAGGAGGAGCAATAATTGAAATTTGATGGGAGCGAACTACTTTGAGTATCTAATGCTACCTTAATGTATCTTAGTACACATGATTGATTCCAATTTTATGTAATTTAAATGGAGTGGGAATCCTTATCTTTTAGTGCTTTGATAAATTGAGACCATCTTTCTTGGAAATTATCTTTAATCTCTTTACCTTGTGTAGTGAGAAATTACCTAATCATGTTGTAATCATGCAACATGTACTAATTAAATTTCTAGGCAATTATGTTCTTACAAAGCATGTCCACCTATTTGTCAATAATCTAGTCAAAATTTTCATCCTTTGCTTAGATATACAAAGGATGAATTTTCTTTTGTTCTTTGTAGTTCTCTACAAGCTATCCTCTCCTCGTTTCATTTATCTGATAATAAATCGTTGCCCTTATCTATAAATCTCCTACACAAAAGAGTGGACTCCAATTGGAATCGTTGGACTTGCAAGTAGTTTGTACAAATATAATTCGCAAAGTTAGTATTGCATCTCTTTTGACACTTTAGAAAAAGAAAAAAAAAGAATTGACCTTGGTGTGATCAATGAAATAGGAAGGTCGCTTGACAAATTTTTTATTTGAATTTTTTTTCTTTTTCTAAAATTAAAGTGAATAAAATCTTGATGGTAACCTACATTTTTGTAATTGATTTGCTAGGCCTATCACGTGCTCCAAAGTAACCTTTAATTTGTCATTTCTTCATCCCTTCCTCTTCGGTTCCACATCATGGGAAATCTTTGATTTCTCCTTGTCTTTTGCCCACTACTTTTAATTCTAAACAAAATTCTAGTGTTGTCACCACAATGCCATTACAAGATTTATAGTTGCAATCATAGGACGATCAATTATAGTTTGTGCTATTGTAATGTCTTGTACTATACTTTTCTCCTTTTGTTGGGGGTTTAACCTATGTTTCTAGATTCTTAAATTTCTCTACAAGTAAGTATTCCTTATTCTTTGACAAAGTCAATTGAGCTTATAAAGTTTAAATTCTTTGTAATTCTACGTGAATATTATTTTCATTACTATCATCAATCATTATATATTTAGGATTGTGTCCTGGCACTAGTTCTAGTTTCACTAGAGAGACGAGATGTTAGGAAATTCATCTTGGGATATCTTAATTAATTGGTGGTTTAAATGCATCATATTTATATGGAATATCATGTCCTATATGAGAGGCAACTTCATTCTCATGAATATCATCCATTTTGCGTGACTCCTCATAACCCCATTGTCCTATTTCCTCTTGCATTTTCGCTACTTGGTTTGGAGTTTCATTGTCAAGCATTCCATATTTCTTTTCTATCAATTTTATCTTTGAGTTGGTATCCTCATTTGTAAAACCATGACTTGAGACTTTTGATGGTTCCTTTTTCTTGCTAAGGTTCCTAGAACACCTCTTAGGGATTTTAACATACTTGGTGATATATATCTTTGATTTTGATTTAGTGTTGTGTCCAGTTGGAGCTCTTTAGGAATATCTTCTAAAATACATTTCTCTCTTTTTTCTTTTTCCTTAGGACTTTATTCACCTTGTATTTCCTCTTTATTCTCTTTTTCTTCAACCCTTGCCTCTTCATAAATTTTGAGGGTTTTACACTAGAGAGTATTTGCACTTGTTTCTTTTTATTTTTACTTCTGGTGGAAGAGAAATAAGGTTCTTTCTTTTTCTTAGTTGAGACTTGAGGGAAGGTGTATGATATTCATGTGAAGATTCATGGTCCTATTCTCTTGAGGCTATAGTTGTTCCTATAGGGGCTATAATTAACTTTTGCTCTAAAATACCCTTCTCTATATTAGGTTTTCTGAATATTTTTCTTTTAATTCCTCCTCCAAATCCCTATACTCTAGCACAATTTCCTCAATGATAGAACACTTAGGAGAGTTAAAATCCTCATTCCCAATAATTATTACTTCTTTTTATAATTGCTCATTGTTTTGTTTAATTCCTTCAAATAATACTTATTTTTTAGGAACATTTCCCAGGGAGTCTTTTTGGCAAGTCACCCAATTCTTTAAACTCGTAACAAGAGAGATTGTCATAATGATAGGAAATAATCCTTTTTACAAACAACCTCACTGAAAAATCATGCGACAAGAAGGATTGAATTCCTTTTTTCCTATATTAAAATGACATTCTAGTAAATATTCTATGAAGTTAATGAGACACAATATGCCTCAAGTGACTCATCATCTTGAAATGTGGAGTGTGACAAAGAATGGAAGCCATCACATGTTATATACCTTATTAGATGGGTAGCAACCTCTCTTCATAGAGGTGGTATGGAAAAATACTACATGGTCTTACTTATTGTTTGAAACACTTTTCCTTTCCTAGGAAAATATGCCCTAGTGGACTTTGCATTCAACAATGGTGGGTACTCTAATTCTCTCATTCTAGGGAGCCCTAAAACTTCTAAGATAATATCTTTGGACATGCCCATCTTGGCCTCTTAAATAAAGGTAGACCTCTAGCATCTCCCAACACTATTCTATGATCTACATGTTCTCTTTCAATTGAGAAAACATACACTCTACCATGTAGCTCAATCAAGATTTTTTTTGACTCAATGTGATATATTTCTTTTGAATTCACACGTACAAGCCTTAATTTTTCATAATTAATATTCAAGCTCATAGATATAGCAGTATGAAATATCAAATCAAACATTATAACATGTCAATTTGTGCAATACCTACCCATAGTTTGTTATTTTAGTTTATGATGCCAAACTCTTTTAGGCCACTTTTACTATGTGCATGAGTTGTTTCGGTTGGTTTTGGTGATACATTTATGTAAGTCATTACTTTACGATGATGTTATATTATGAAACATAAGCTATTTGTGTTATATCATATTGATAGATAGATGGCGATGATTATCTCCATATGATGACATTGTGTCTATTTATGTTTTTACTAGCCCACTAACCCTATATCCACATTTATATGGATATTATGTATGTTTTATAGTTATGTTTGTCGTCCTTGTATGGTGAGGGATGAATTCAAAGTCTCTTGCTTACAATATCTACATGATGTACCAGTCTCTACCATTGTTAATTATCATTATATATATGTCTATATATGCTTGACTTTGTGGTGCAAGTTTGCAAACAATAGGCACCATCTCCCTAAATTTGTAGGATTGAGCATACTCTTACATATATCTCAATGGTGAAAGAGGGGAGGTAGCATTCAAACCTAAAATAAACTCGTAAGGACAATAATCTAATTAACCATCCTCTTTGGATTTATCAAGATTAGGTAATTCTGGTCATCCTATTTGAGCATGATTGTGTCTTATTTTTCCTTGTTAGTGCCCTTTGGGTTTACCCTTGAGAATGCATGCCCATCCATTGGTTAAGGTCATCATAATTGCTCAATGAGATACATCACACACACACACACACACACACACACACACACACACACACAATCATTCATAAATAAAAGTCAATTTAATTATGAATTAATAACCAATGTTAATATATTTATATTGTTTTAACATCATATCTCAACAAATAAATAAATAAATATCTATTATTTAATTATGATAAAATATTATATTCTAGAGTTTTCATTAAAATATTAATATTTATTTCATTAATAAAATATCAAAATTTTAATATTTAATAAATACTAATTTATAAATATTGAATTGTGTATAAATAAATAATTCTTCTTATTTTAAATCTTTAACATTTATAATTTATTATTAAATAATATTAAAATAGAAATAAATCAATATTGAATTTCTTTATTATTATTATTATTATTTTTTTGGCATAAATCATTTTCAAAAAAAAATTCTACTATCCTTTCCCAAAGCCGCCCTCTATTTTTCTTCTTAAACGGGTAAATGTGGCTCATTTTGAGATTGATTTCAAAATTGGAGAAGGCTAGTTTGTCTGAAGAATGAATCTTTCTCATAATAATATGTTTTAGATCTTGATTCTTTGATTGAAGTTTTTCAATATTTATGATATTGAATTTTCATAGTTGAAGTTTAGTACCTTTCTTCTTCATGCCTGATATGATAAATGTTTCTTTTACACTGTCTCTAGATTCATTGTTGATTAAAAAAAATCATAATTATATATATGCTTTTGGAGAGATTGTGTTTTATTGATTTGAAAGCATTGCATGATGCATCCTTCGCCAAAAATCACATTGGTCATGTGTCTTCCTTCCTTCCATTCTTTACTGGTAATCTCCTCTTGCTATTTATGCCCAAAAAGAAAAATAAAAAATTAAACATTTATTTCTTGGTCTAGGTGTTTTTTCATGTCCTGCACCTGCTGAAGAAGGCCTATATTTTTTTCACTTCTTTATTTCATGCTCTTTGACTCTTCTTACCTCTTCCTCTTAATGGAAATCACAAATTTCTTTTAATTTATTTAACTTGTAATTGTGTTCGACATTTTCCTTGAACGCCAGACCTTGTATCCTTACACCAATCAAAATTACCAAATCTTTTTCAATGTTTTCTTTTTGGGTAACGCCTTTTTTCCTCCTCTTTTATAGCTTCTAAATGATTTTCTTTATTAAAGGCTCTTTACATGTATTAGAGATTTCTATATATACAAATAGATAGATAAAATTTTAACATCCACGAGGCTAAAAATAGCCTATGGGACAGCAAGACAACTTAAGCAGACTTAAGTAGCTTCGTTCGTTACTTGTGTAGGATGATGATGAGCCCACCCAATTACTCAATATACTCTTCATTGAATAGGTTAGGCAAGAAACTGTCACATATAGTATCCGCAAATTTATCTCTGTTGTCCTTGTAGGCCTCACATTCTAAAATAAAGTGTTGTTGAGTTTCCACTTTCCCAGAATTGCAGAATCTGCAAATTCTCTCTTCCCAAGCCTCCTTTAGCCTCTTCCAACACCCGATCTCACAACGAAGTTGGTGAGAATTGGTTATTAGCTGAGCAATAAGAATTTTAGCCCTCCAAGAAATGTTGGCTCCTATGTACGCTTTTTGGAGTTGATCACAAGTGGGGTTGAACTCATTTATATAATATATTTTCTTCCTTCCGATCTCACTTCCCCAATTTCTCTTGTAGAATTTTTCCATAACAAAGAACTTTATTTCTTTATTATTTGTGGGGCACATATTGAATTGAATATTCTATTTACTCATCCATTTGATGTTTTGTTGCATCCATGTCCTTTTTCACTTACACAGTGTATCACTAAAGACAACTTTAGGCCATCTATCCTCTTCCATTTTTTCAATTCTTTTTAGATAGCTTAAAAGGTGAACCATTGCAAGTGCCTCGATAGGAGCAGCCCCCATTTCACTTAGCATGATATCATATGGAACATTGCTTTTGATTTTAAACTTGCTTGTGATCAAATGCTTTTGGATTCCTTTGATTTGTTTCCATTGTGCTATAGTAGTGTTGTTGGCCCATAATTCACACCCGTAAAGAACAACTGACAGCACAAGAAGATTGAACAAGGTTTGGATAGTTTTCCAATCCCACAACTCCACTTCATGGCACCTGTTTTGAAGAGCATAAAAAGCCTTCCACCCACCTAATGTCCTTTTATGCCTGCAACTAGACCAACTTCATTTTTTTTTGAAATCAATGCCAAGATATTTATACTCCACAACTTCTTCAAGAACACTTATGTTGTAATAAAACTCATGTTGATGTTGTTTTTTATTATTAGAGAAAATCATAACCTTAGTCTTGCTAATATTGACCTGCATCCCCACCATTCTGTAAAAGCTCTCAAGAGAAGATAGATGATCTTGCAAACCACAGGTAGATTTGGCAATCAAAATGAGATCGTCTGCACATAGAAGCAACTTTATAACAAATTCACCTAGTTGAATGCCTTCACCCTTTCACATGTTTAACCACTCTTCCAGTTTGTCAATATATAAACCAAACAAAGTAGGAGATAAAGGGAAACCTTGTTTGACCTCAATATCACTCCTAAAACATTCTGAAATGCCATCTGAAGTTCTAATTTTGACTTTCACCTCTTCTTACATCCTACGAACAACAGCTCTGAGATGCATAGGAATCTCCAATTCTTCCATCCTGAGCCAAAGCTTGCCTCTAGGGACAGTGTCAAAAGCCTTTTTAAAGTCTACAAAGCAAAAAAAAACCTCTTCCTTTTTCTCCCACTCTTTTTCAATAATGTGTCTTAGAGCGACATAGTGATCCATTGTCGAGTGCTTTGGCCTAAAACTAGCTTTCCCTTTAGCACATTTATGGTTTTCTTCTACCCATTTGCTAATCCTAGTTTATATGACAGAGCTTAAAACTATTCATGAATATGTCCTCTAGCTTTAATTGATTGATTAGTTTATGAATACTAGACTAGATCCTAAAGCTAGTAAATGCATGTTTAGTATGATTAGAGAGGGGAATTTAGTGGAAATTAACTTAGTTTGTCATGAATTAAGTATTTCTATACTCTTTCTCACTCACATACACACACACACACAACATATGTATATATTGTTTATGATTAGATTAGGAAAAAATTGTAAGCACAAAGAAGGCAATTAATTATATTTTTAAAATGAACATTAATTTTAATAAGATAGATGATTAAAATATATCTTTATAAATAAAATTGATTTGTATAAGAAATGGAATATAGTTTGATTGTAAGAAAAATTCTTATAGTTTTATAATGTATATCATAGTTAACAGATAGATAAATTGTACAAAATTAATGTCTTCCTAGTCATATCATTTTAGACTAAGTTATCTTGTTAAGGATACTGTGATTGCCTATTATGTATTTGAGTTTTATATTGTCTTTGTTTATATATCACAATGTTGTTGTTCTCTCCTTAAGAATGCTTCTCTAGGTCAAATGATTTTGGACATTATGCTTTTAGGGTTTTAACGTTTGAAATTTAAGTGTACTTCTCTAGGTTTGGTGTTGGAATGATATGCCTTCTTAAGAGTAGCAATAAATGCTACTAAGTTGTTTAATTGGCAATGTAATTTAATCCTAGTAGTTTTGATTTCTTTGTTGAGCCGTTGTTAGTAAATGTATTTGTCATTGTGAATTTGTCTATGAAATTGACCTTGTTTGCTATGTGAACAATGACTACAATTAGTCATTATCAAATTGTAATCTTCCTCTACATTTGAGAGGGAAAACTCCCTTGTATGATAGGGATTTTTGGTGTTTTTGTGTACTTTTCATCTAAAAGTATGAAAGGAGAAAGCATAAAACTAAAAAAAATGAATATCATAAACCCCACTAATAAGTTGATAAATGTAATGATGAAAAAACATGAATAATAGACCTTAACATATGAAAATATATGTTATTTCGATATATTCATAACAAGATACCAGAAGATGTACATTTTGTCAAATTTAGTACATAGAATATGAAGACTATTGGATTGCACCATTACACAAGAGATCACTGACTCAACATACAAAAAGTAATTGATTTAATAAATGATGAACACATTTGAGATATACGACTAAATGAGTTCTTTATTATTTTTCTAAAAATATACAAGTTCAAGAACACTGATTGTATTTAATGCAAATCTAAAAATCCCTTTATGAATTTCTCCAACATGTCGCCTTTATAAAGTTCTCCAACATGTCTCCTTTATAAAGTTCTCCCCCCTTTTACGTTACGAAGTGCCTCATATTTATAGACTTTTTTCATACCAAACTCCTTTATGAATTGATGACTAACTTGATTTTACATATTTTGGAGAGGTTAATTAACCTCAAAATTTTGTACCAAAAAAATGATTAATTAACCTTGACAAAATCAACCTAAATGCAAAAAAGTGAACTTGGACACTTTTGAATGCATATTTAATCATTGATTTTGATGCCAACCATTGAATCTTCTCTTAATTTTCTAGTTATTTATCCACCCAAAACTTTATGTCATACATTCACTATAGTTGTGATTGGTGATCATGAACATTCCATGTTTTGAGTGATGAAGAAGAAATATTGAGTGGGCACAATAATTCAATATGCCCCTCTAGCTTACCTGTCAAGCTTCCATGATCATGTAACTCAAATGATTTATCCAACCAATTTGATTTAATCATTCAGTATATTCGTAATAGCTTGACCTTTAATGTTCAACTCCATAGGTGGATATCATAAGAAAATGGCCTTAGACATTTAAAGAGTATTTCTTGTACTATGATAGAACTCCCTAATGATCACTCAACAAAGTTTATTGAATCTACATTAGTCCCTTGAAGTTGTATTCATAATATTGTAAACATTTATTTTTGTAATAGTTGATGAAAATCCTTCACGACATTCTTTTGATCAATTTCCATACTCAGACTATGCAGTTGTGCCCATTACATGACATCTCCTTCACACATTTCTTCACATGATCCACCTGTGATGCCAAGTCTCCAATATTTCACATTTGTGTATAAATAAGTACTAGTAAAGGTCTACCTCCACATTCTTCTTTCTTATATAGCTTTCCAAGTTCAATCAGTCCAACATTATTTCATATATAATGCCAACACTAGTCATGCATCCTGATGCGACCATATTCCCCTAGGGCCCATTTGGTTGTTGGAATAAGATTTAGGAATGGGAATCTGAAACCCTTGATTTGGGATTCTGGAACTTGAAATCCAGATTATGGTTTCTGAATTTTTTTTGGGACTATTTGGTTCAAACTTAAAAATATTTGATATTCAAAATTTTTTATTCCAAGCCCATTTGGTTCAAAATATGAATATATGGTTCAAAAAATGAGTATAAAAGTTATAGTAAGAAAGATGATTTGTATCTCTATTTTTTTCAAGGACCTATTCATGATGCTTTCAACTCTACACATGCCAAAAATGTCAATATTCATTGCAAAATAAAAATTCAAGAAAAAAGTTTTAAAAAAAAAGATGAAAGAATTTAGATATGTATGGTACTAATTATTTTATTTAATCCAAACATATGAGCAAGTAATAGCGAAAAATTTACCCCCCACTTAAAAAAAATTAAATTTCAAAAATTTGTGCAAGAAAAGGTAACGTCAAATGGGCATTCGAATGTCAAACCCAATTAATTTTACTTTAGTTGAAATCCTCATTTTCAAAAAATGGGATTTCCAAATAACAAGTATTTTGAGGAATTTGGAATCCTTGTTTTGGGGGTCAAATGGGGATACTGGATTCTACTTTTTCCCAATTCCAATTTTGATTGTGCAGACCCAAACAATGGATTAGAATTTTTTAGAATTCCAAATGCCAATTCCATTCTAATTCTAGCTACCAAATGGGCCCTTAATAAACATAATCAAACTATTGCCTTGGCATCACAAGGAGGACCATAGGTCTTAGCTTATAAAATCTAGTTGTACTTATACACGTTTCTTAGAATTTTCCCGCTATGTCCATTGTACATTTTTTCCACAAAAATACCAACCATGAGCCTCCATGGAAAAACTCACTGTGTGCGAATCAATATTCATTGTATTTGACTTTGAATTGAATTCTTTGACTGATTTTGTCCAAACTTTCTCAACATGTCATCTCTTCTTCCATACTTTGTGTGCCTATACATATTGGTACTTCTGCAACAACAAAATATGATCTCTAGCATCAGGAGTTGATAAATGGCAACACATTATTCCAAGCATGTACCTATTCCATTGTTGTGGCACCTTGTGAGGTGGGCTATAATTAAGAGAACCAATCAAAAGGTATTAATTCATCATCTTTGATTTGATATTTTGTACGAATGCACTGATAAGTGTTGGATGTAATGGCTATTCTGAGAGGGGGAGGGGGGTGGGAGTTGGGGTAGGGTGAATCAGAAGAGGAGATTTCAATTACTTTTGAATTCTTTTAAATATATGCAAGTCTAAGATTCAAAATAATTGTATACATAAATTGAACATGAAAATGAAAGTGCAAGATATCAGAGCAATTTATCAACTCACAAAAGAGAGACACTTGTTTTTTGTACTGAGTGGAAAACCCTCAAAACCTTTCGATTTTCTCATAGGGATAAAACCACTCCATTGGAATGTAGTGCCTACCCCTAGTTTGCATTTCTATTATCATTGCCAAACTCTTTTAGGCCAGTTTCATGCTTGATTACTAGTAGTATAGTTGTGAGATTATTAGATATTGTTTTACATTCAATTGATTTTATGATGAAACTATTTGGCACTCTACACTTCATTTATGCATGATGATTTTTACAATGCTTTTAATTATTAATAATGATTAGTTAGATGGTTTATTATCATATATGTTTTCTTATGGATACTTACCCCATACTACATGTGTATGGTGTGTGTATTTTTTTTCTTTATGTATGGCGTTGCTGATGTGGTTAACGAAGGGAGTTGTAGTCATCTACTAGTCAGGATCTACACAATGTACCGCTTCCTGCCATTACCTGTTTAGCTTAGTATATATTGTTTATGTACATGCATGGATTTTATGCAGGTTGCAAGTATCGAGTATCGACTTCCTTGAATTGCCAGGATGAGCGTACCCTATCGCATTATCTTAATGGTAAGAGAGGGGAGATAAATTCTTATGTCCAAATCCCAAACCTTTAAGCCATTTGTCTTAATTGAAAATTAAGACAAGTATCTAAGTTGAGTACCCTCCAAATGTGTCGGATGACATTAATTTGTGATTATAACCCTTTAGTTTGATTTTGTATGTATTTTTCTTTGATGGTTTTCGTATTTTGTTTTATGAGCCTTTGGTAAATTTTCTATTAATTAAGTCTAATTAAAAGATTAAATTAATGATTTAATTTAATGAAAAATTATTACGATATTTTAATATTTAATTATATTTAATTAATTGGGAAATTAATTAAATAAAAATAATTAAATTTGAAGATACAAGTTTTAAGTATAATTTTGGAACATGATAATATTTATTTAATGTAATAATAATATATTTAGAGTTCATTTTTAAATAAATGCTAAATAATATTATTATTTAAGTTAATAAATATTTTATCAATTAAACATTCGAAAATAAATTTAAAAATAAAAATATATTAAATTATTAAAAGTTGTTAGATCGCATGATGCGTGCATGATATTAAATTCAATAAATTAATTGAAAAGTGAAGTCAAGTGGAAATTAAATAAAGATATTTAACAATGTTATTAACGTGCATGGAAAAGATTAATAAAAGTTAATAGGAGTTCTAGTCAGGTGAGCACAGAGTTCTCCTGGGTGAACGCACAATTAGTGCCTCGATTTAAGGAGAGAACTCTTTATCACAATGGAGAGGGTTCATTTTTGGGAGACATGAATTTGGAGAGCAAATTTTGGAAGAGGAAGGAATTTTTCAGAAAGGGGAAAGTTTTGTGAGGAGGGATTTCTCTTCAATCTTCTTGGGTGTAGTGATTAGCATCAGTGTCCAGGTAGATGCATGTGGTTATTCGTATAATTTAATTACACAATCTCCTTTCTTGTCTTCTTCGCGCATGTGGATTGTTAATTTGAATTTCTCTATGGTGAATACTTGAACATTTCAATATTATAATTATTAAATATATGTTGATACCTTCTGTATACGTGAAGATTAGAGAAGAAATCAAGACCCTCATTTCATAGAGTAAAGAATTTATTATTTAAACTGGAGAGGGTTTGAGATTTAAAAAGAAATTTTTAATTTTGAAATTCAAATGGTTAATCGAATTTTTCCTATCAGGCTATGGTTGCAAAAGTTTTTTTTTTTTTAAATTATATATATTTAAACTTGTATGGGGAGTATGGTTTTATTTTAATACAAAATAAAATTTAAATTTAAAAAAAAAAAATAAATTAAAAAAATAAATATAAATAAATAAATATAAATAAATAAATATAATAATAATTAAAAAGATCATTTAAAAAAAAAATTGAACAATAGGAAAGGTTGGTTGATTATGTTTATAATGTAATCTTTTATAAAAAAATATTTTAAAAAAAATTAATGGGGAGGGTGGGGAAAACCCCATACCCCCCCAACCTTCGTATCTGCCTACAACTATTGACTGCAGCAGTAGAGGTACTGGTTGCCACAGGCACCAAGCCGACAGGCCTTTAAAATCACCAACTTGCATTGCTTTTTTAAAAATCATTTAAAAATTATTTTAATATATATACTATTAAATTGTAATTAATTTAAATTCCTTTCAACTTTTAACAAATTTAAATTATATTAAATTTATATTATAATTTATTAATAATTTTATTATTAAATTATATTAATGTTTAATAATTAAATGAAATATTAATGAATGTAATATAGTTTTTATTAATTATTAGTTAATTTAATTAAGATTTACTAATAATGAGATGTAATTAATGAAGCTGTAAATCTAATTATTGTTGTTAAAAATAACTAATATCAATTTTAATAAAATCATAATTATTTTATCAATAATGGTTACTTTTATAACTTAGATAATTAAATGATTACCCTTAGATTATTCTTTTAGGAGATTGACTTCAATAATGAGGGTAACTTTATATATTTGAGTCGAATAAATGAATGGGTTATTTCGAGGAATAAACTAAGAATCTGAAACAAACATTGAAATACAAATTGAAACTTAAACTTTATTGTTTTACTCAACTCTATATTTTCAAATCAAACCAACTGTGAGACAATGATGTTTTCTATGTACTATTAATGTTTTTGGGTGTTGGGGTTGACCTAGAATGTTGACCAGTTTAGGACGTTTACCAGAGGCTCAGGGGTTGTGTGATTGTGATGTTATGATGTTTTGATCTCGATATTTTTTCTTAAAATACCCAACCATGGTAATGTGATGACATGCTCTATGATGTGTGTGGATTATTGATTGTTATTGTGTTCCAATCTTCTTATGTGAAGCTAAGGTGTATGTATATGAGATACTTGACTTAACCATTTCTGAGTCCTTGGTCAGTTATATTTGATTTTCTTTCCAGTCACTTTGAGAGGACTGAGGTGTTTTCAATGATTTGTTCTTGATGATGTCATGTTATGACGTATTTGGACCTAACCATTTTGGAGTCTTTGATCAGTATTATTGGGATACTTTTTGGTTGCTCCTTGAGAACCAATGGATATTGTGATTTATCATTTGATGTGTTTTAGTTACTCATAGAGAACTGTTGTGATTATTATGATTATCTTTTGGTGCTTTCTAGTTGCTCATGAAGAATTGATGTGAATATTGTGAATTATCTTTTGATGCTTTTTGGTTGCTTGTATAGGGTTGAGGTGATTTTTATATGATTATTGATTTGTGCTTTTATTGAGATTAGGGTAAGTTATCTATATGTAGTGTTGGGAAGTGGCTTGCAATGGGGGTCGAGGGCCCTAAGTGGTCCTGGGGGTAACCCAGTGTAAGTTGTTTTAATAAGTGAAAACATTACACTAAATGGGGATTAAAATGAACCTAATAAGAGTCTTGTATGTTCTCGCCCATTCCTCAAGTGCTCGTACAGACTAGGATGGGAGTAGAGAGAATTCTTAGTTGTGACCTTGCATTTTGTAGTATGCCTTGTCAGTATGAGAGGATACTAGTGGCCATAGTGGGATCACTAGGGACCTGGGAATCCTAGGGGACTGCTTGGGTAACTTTGAGCATGATTCATGTGATGACACTTGCCCGCTTACATAGTAGATTCCTATGTGTCTTGTGTGCCTCTAGGATTAGATTTCAATCTATCTTAGAACCTTTGAGTTAGATTTCTTTTAGGATTTCCTAGACTTAGAGAGTACTTGTGTTATGTGATTCGATATATTATTTGGGACTTAAGACTATCTCCTTAGCGCGATGGGAGTGGGCCATTTAGGTTCCTTGCGGTAAGGTGGTAGTTCTTTTTCCATTCTTACCATTGAGATCCATCCGTAGTCACCGTGGCTGGAGCTTCTTGGGATGCTTTTTTATCATGTTTAGATGATGTTATTTACTGATGCATTTCCTTATATTGATGATTAGCATGTGATAGGTGATGTTATCTACTTTGTAGGATCATCTTATGCTTTATTCTAGCATGTTAGATTTCTTTATGTGTATGTTGTAGCATGTTTTAGTAGTGAAGTCCCTATTACAATAGTATCGATGATCTGATTGGTGGCTTGGGATGTTATGCACGAGGGATGGCTAGGGCCCATGATGTTCTTATGATGCTATTGATGGTTGGGAGGAACTGCACACTTAGTTAGTTGTGTTTTATGATGGATGTTTATATCTTTTATAATGGATGGATGTATCATGTATGGTAGATGGTTTCATTTATTTTATTGCACTTTGTATCATGGATCCAAGGAGGATGATCTATTTCTATTTCTACATATGTATATTCTTTTAGCCTTTCATACCATGTGACATGTACAGTGGATGATTGAGCATTCTGAATTTAATTTGCCAAGAGGCATTCAGAACAAATGTATATTATTTAAAAGACATTGGACTTTTCATTATTCTTTCATGTGGATGTGGTAGTTGTTAGACTTAGTATTAATTAAGTTTAAATGTGACTCAACGTCTTGGGATCCTTAAGAAATGTAACCTATTATGTATGCTTTAGTTGATTGTATGTTATTGCTTTCACTACTATGTGTTTGATGTGAATGTTATCTTTCTTGTGTCAAAAAATAAAAAATGTTTGGCAAACTTAGTAAAACTTTAGGTTAATTCTTTTGGATCCATTGGCGGGGCGTTACATGGAACCTAACATCTTTATTGAGCAACAACTCTTCATTGCAATAGTAGCTAAAATTGCTTAAGGCTTCAACCCTTTTCTTTCCTTTAACAATATTTCTTCACAGATCACATACATATACAACTGTATTTTTTTATTACACACACCTATACACACACACACACACACACACACACACACACACACACACACACACACACACACACACACACACACACACACACACACACACACACACACACACACACACAATCCTTATGATTCTTGTTTGAATACTTAATCAAGTACACTCCACATACAAGACAATATGATCGTGTGTCTCTTTTTCCTTAATTCATTCACACACAACCATACTTCCTTATATATGGAAGTACTAAAATTATTTTACATTCACAGAGACAATAAACAGTTATAAGAACTTCAATAATAGTTTATATAAACAATCCCTTAGGGACATTGTTAACAATAAGTTTCATGAGAAAGATCTTCAAAATCC
The DNA here is from genome assembly GCA_028749045.1 of Cupressus sempervirens. NCBI lineage: Eukaryota > Viridiplantae > Streptophyta > Pinopsida > Cupressales > Cupressaceae > Cupressus > Cupressus sempervirens. Next base: position 588,385,818 of record CM053785.1, on the reverse strand, counting down.
TCATAGTACACAAACAATTCACTAATTGGCTCATTCCTTTGAACCAAACCAGGTTTACAAAAAAAAAAATTGGTTATCAACTTTCAATATGATCTCAAATACTCTTAAAAATGCTTTGTGCTGAGAAAATCATTTTTTTTATGGAAACAAATTGTCATTTAAAAAAAAAATTCTTTCCTATTTACAAGTCCAATCAATTTCAATATAGGAGTTTTCACATTTTTTATATTTCAGATAAAAGAATTGTCAAAAGTAACTATATTGACAACCAACTATATAACTGTCAAGCAATAAAAATCTTATGGTTTTTCATGATCACAATGACAATATCACCATTCACTAACTATTAGTCATGACACAAAGCTTTGTCTTTGTTTTAGTTTATCTTAGCCATAAATGCAGATTAAAAACCATTTTATAAAACCCTTATTTCTAGTTTTTAGAAAGAAGAAAAATCTTCACAAACCCTTTAAAAAGACTATTTTACTTTCATTGTCAAATCATTTATTTGAAAAGATAGATTTAATTCTCAAGGAAGAACAATTCCATTTACTAATCTTTTCAATTTTATGAATGAACATAAAAAATCTTTATTCAAAATAGAAATTTTAACCACAGTTACCAACACCATTGGACATAATGATTTTTTTCAAAATAAATCATGTTTCTAAAACTTCAATCCTTTTCCTTAAAATATTCGAGGATATAGCAAGAATGCATACCTTTATTTTAAAACATAACTTTTTTACCTTTGTTGTTGCTTTATATTTGTCGGTCTTTAGCTTTTCTACTTTTCTTTTGGCCATTTTGGTGCTCACCAATGTCAATAACACATGGAATATCATTTATAGATAAATCTAATTTAAAAATAGAATTAAAGAACATTCAAGACATAATTTAGTCTGATGGTTATTCAGTGGATTTGTTAAAAGAAGAAAATGAGAAGCTGGTTATTTACCATGATCTTGTAACAAGAGAAGAAACCTTTTGGAGGTAGAGATCTAGATAAATATGGCTTGAGAAAGGTGATCGAAATACTAATTTTTTTCATCTAATTATTGAAGTATAGGGCTAGGAATCATATTTCTAGCCTAATTAAAGGAAGGAATAAAATTATTAATAAAAATAAAATCACAAGGGAGATGGTTTCTTTCTTCTCCACTCTTCTTTCTGTTGATTTGAATGTTATGCTACTAGACAAAAGGAGCTACTTGAAACTATTCTTCAAATTATTAGGAATGAGCATAAAAAAATACTAATAAAAATTCCTTCTGGGAAGGAAATCTACAAGGTTATTTGTTCCTTTGAAGAAGATAAATCTCCTGGTCCAGATGGTTTTCCCATGTTTTTCTTCCAAAAGCTTTGGGAAGTTGTTGGTAAAGATGTTTGTGATGCGGTGAAAGAATTCTTTGGGACTATAAAATGCTAAAGGAAATCAATTCTACTTTTCTCTGTCTAATTTTAGAGAAGTTGGATGTTGAGTCTCCAAAACAATTTAGGCCTATAAGCCTATGTAATTCGATCTACAAAATTATTTCTAAAGTTCTTACTCAACATATTTTAACTCTCCTCCCTAACTTGATCTCTAATCAACAAAATGACTTCATTCCTATAAGGAAAATCTTGAATTCTATTATTATAGTTCATGAAAACATACATTCTTTATCTCTATCTAACTCTCAAGGTTTTGTGATGAAGGTGGATGTAGTGAAAGCTTATGATAGAGTTAACTAGAATTTTGTTCAAAAGGTAATGCATTCTCTTAGTTTTACTGAGAAATTCTTAAAGATTATTATGCAACTTGTTACTACTTCCTCCTTGGCTATCCTAGTCAATGGAATTTCTTCAAATTATTTAAAACCTTCTAGGGGATTGAGGCAAGGTGACCTTATCTCTCCTATTATCTTTACACTTATGGTTGATTGTCTTGGAAGGTATATTGGCAGGCTTGTCTTGAAAGGGGAAATTCATGGTGTAAGACCCACTTCCCAACCTCTTTTATGTTCTCATGAATTTTTTTTCAATGACATTATTTTTTATGGGTAAGACATATGTGAGGGAGACTATCAGTATTAAAAAGGCTCTTAATTTGTATTTTGCAGTAACATGGCAACTGGTCAATTGGGATAAGAGTTGTCTATTCTTTATTAACACCCCTATACTTAGGAAAAGGAAAATTGTTAATATATTGGGATGTTCTATTGGGAACTTTCTTGGTACTTATCTTGGTCTCCCTTTGGGGCAAAGTCCTTCAAATTCCTTTTGGGAGGATCTTGTGGAGAAATTCAATAAGAAATTAGCTAGATGGAAAGGAAATATGTGATTCAAGTTCGTAAAGTGACTCTCCTGAAGGCCCATCTTCAAAGTCTCCCTATCTATGCTCTTAATCTCTTCAAAATTCCAAAAAAAATTGGAGATGCTATTGCTAGAATACAAAGGAACTTTTTATGGTCTAGCTCTGAAGAAAGAAAGAGGATGGCTTTGATTTCTTGGGAAACGGTATGTAAACCTAAGAATGAAGGTGGATTGAAAGAGGATGGCTTTGATTTCTTGGGAAAGGGTATGTAAACCTAAGATTGAAGGTGGATTGGGTATCAAATCTATAAGTATGAATAAAGCTCTCCTTGCTAAATAGGGATGGAGAGTGTACCAAGATGATAAATAATTGAGTAATATTTGGAAGTATAAGTATCTTTACAATGTTCCATCTTTTTTAGATCTTGTCTTACCCAAATATTTCTAATTCTTTAGCTATATGGAGTGTGGTGTAGGGTGCTAAAGACATTCTTAATAAATGATGTATGTGAAAAGTTGGGGATGTAAGAAAGGTTAGGTTTTGGGAAGATGTGTGGCTATTGGATCATCCACTACAGAATGATTTAAATGATATCACTCCCATTAAGAGATGTAAACATGTTTTTGGGGTTTTTGTTTGCAACTATTGGAGAAATAATGGTTGGGTTAATCTTGCAGAGGTTTTTCGCAACTTTAATTGCATTCAAATATCTCTCAATTCTTTCAACCTTACTCCTAATATGGAGGATTCCATGGTGTGGGGTATATAACCAAGTGGTATATTTAAGGTGTCTTTTATGTTTAGATATGATTTAAATGGTAATCCTCGCCCTTGGGCCAATTCTTGGAAAAAGGGTCTTAATCCAAATATATATATATATTTGGATTGCCCTTCAAAACAAAATTTTAACTCTAGATAATCATCAAAAAGGGGGAATTTATATTGTGAATAGATTAAAATTATGTAAGATGGAAGGTGAAGCTATAAACCACCTTTTCATTCACTGTATATTCAACTATAATGTTTGGGAATTCTCCTCCAATACTGGAATATCTTTTGGGTTCATCCTATCTAGTGGAGTGTTTCGAAAACTAGAAATGACCAATTAGAAGCCTTGATATTTGTTTCCTTTAGAGTATTTCTCTTCCTCACCTTTGCTGGGGTCTCTAGAAATAAAGAAACAATAGGATTTTTAGAAATAGAAAAACTCCTAATTGGGTAGTGGGTCAAAACATTCTCAAGGTTATAAAAGAGAACTTCATTTCTCAAAATAATAATATTGATGACTTGACAACATGTGACCCCCTAATTTTTTTTTAAAATGATAGCAGAGATGGTGTCATATGGAATTCCTCTCCCATGGGATGGCTAAAATCAAACTTTGATGGGTCTGCTAAAGGAAATCCTGGAAGAGCTAGTTGTGGTGGAGTCTTGAGGGATCATAATAGTAGGGTTGTGGATGTTGTGGCAATCCATATTGGTTTCTCTACTAGTCATAGAGTGGAAGCCATTTCTATGCTTTATATTGTTAGAATGGTACTAGAAACTAGTTATCAGAAATTATGGTTGGAAGGGGACACCTTAAGTATTATTATTTTGCTGAATAATAGAAATATGGTAACATGGAATATTGAAAGGAATATTTTGGAAATTAAAAATCTTCTCAATAATTTTGATAATGTTATCATATCTCATAATTACTAAGAGAGAAATAAAGTGGTTGATTGGATTTCCAACAAAGCATCAAATGTGAATAGCAAGATGGCATGAGCTAACAACCTTAGCAGGGAAGGGGAGTTAAAGGTGATCATTAATTATGATATGACTAATATAGTTGAAGGAAAGATTATTTGAGATTTTGAGGATTAATATGACAAGTGGTAGCATCGATAAAGGGTATTATCATTTTATGAGGGAGCACCTCCTCATTATTGCCATTAGGACAGGGCACATTCTCTGGGAAAAAAGTTTCTTTGAGTTAAAAGATAACTATTCTTTTGTGCTTGCTACCATTTGTTGCAAAGTTATCAAAGCTGGGTGTATCATGGGTGGTGAGCCAAGGAAGCAAAAGCCATCTAATTGTAAAGAATGGAAGGCAAAGTGCAAGGTGTGGGAAATTCTTCAGAAAGGGTAAGATGACTATGTATATTGAGAAATTTCATGGTTTTAAACTACATATTACTCATTATTTTTTAAGAATTATTCTGGTGAGAGGGTTTCTCTTAATGGAGTCACAATGGACTTGACAGAGGATTTCATTGCTGAAATCATTGGCCTTCCCACAAAGGATATGAATAAAAAAGGAAACCAATATAGCTAATGAAGCTATCAAGAAGTTTCCCAAAAATGAAGAAGAGGAAAAGAAAATGGTAAAGGAATGGGATTTCTATGATTTGGATCAAATTAAGGAAATATGGCAAGATGTTTTATCTTGTGTTTGTGAGTACTTTATTTTGGATGGAAGGTCGAAAAGAGTTCATAAATTGTCCTTTTTTTTCCTAAACCATTTTAGATATAAGGATAGGTTATGTTTTTCCCTTTTATTTGAAGTATTCATTACTTAATAGCCTCAATACCCATAGAAAGAAAGATAGTAGGCATGTACTTCATGAAGGTCTTATATTGTTAATTGAAGAATATTGTAGAAAGAATGTCATGAAACCCTTGCCCATGCTGGGGAAGAAGAGGAAATCTTTTGGGAAAGAGCCTCTGGATAAAATGAGTGCCAAAAAAAAAATCCATACTATGAAAAGTGAGGAGGTTTGTAGTGAGAATATCAACACTGAGTTGATGTCAATTTTGGAGGAGGTTAAGACAAAAGTGAAAAAGAAAACTATTGAGAAGGGAAAAAAAAAGGAATTGATGCCAAAGATATTCTGAAAGTTAATAAAGATGCTACAAATTCTGAGAGCAAAGAAGAAGAGGAGGGTGAGATGGAGACTAATGATCTTAGCTCCAACTTTGATGGGTACTCTGGTAGTCGAGGAGCCTCTTTGCTTAAAGATGATGGGGAAAGTAGCAATGATGGGTCCTTGAAAATGGGGATCAAGACTCATTTCAATCCTTCAGGCCTTACTATGGATAAAGGTATCATGACTCATGGAAACTCAAGAGATGAATCTTTTGGTTAACTTTGAAAAGGAAAAGCCTGATGAAAAAAATGCCCTTGTGATTAACAATCAGAGTTTTAATAAGGATAACCAGAAGGAAGATATTGGCCAAGGGGGTTTAAACAAGGATACTTATGAGTTAAAGTTGGATGATATCGAAGATGCTACTTTTAATCCCAAGAATTTGATTTGAGAAGAAACCAATGAAGTTTGGGGAAATAATGGGGAGTTGACTTTCCTCCACAAAGCTAAATTAAAAGCTGATGCTTCTCTTCAGGTTGATTCTTGGATCTACAATGAGATTATTATCCTCAAGATAAAGATGGGTGAGCTTTAGAATAACTTGGATGAAGAGAGAAAAAAGGAATTCAGCTAGAGAGTCAGGCGGGCAATAACCCTGAGAAGCTAAAGGCCTATGAAATCGATACACATCAACTGGTAAAGGACAGTGGTCAAAGGATGGATATGGTTACCTCAATTTTGTGTGTTACTATTGTAAGAATTGATAGAAGAAGCAACAAGGAAATTATTTCCCCTATTTCACTTCAGCTAATTGGTGGCCCTAGTAAGCGAACCAAATAGAGTACAAAGAAAGTTGTCGAAGCTACTCCTAGATCAGTGATGGAGGACATCCTTCAAGGGAGTGTGACCATTGGTAATGAGATGACTAAGGAAATTAAAGAGCTAGCTTAATTTTTGGTTCTAGCTATTGGATTGTTTGTTGGTCCTAGTCCTTTGTGTGTTTGTTTCCTTTTTCCACATTTTGTTTAGTTTGATAGACTATTTGTAGGTTCTAGGTCATTGTAAAACCTTGTCTTTTGTTTCTATTTTGACTTTATAGGTTCTAGGTCCTTCTAAAACTTGGGGGAGTTTTAACATTTTTTCTTTTGCTACTATAGGGAGTTTCAAGTCCCCTCAAAACCTGCTTTTACCATAATCTAAAACACATGGAATATTCAATAATATCAATAAGAGAACAAAAAATATAATTGAGAAATACCAGATATAAACAAGAACATCATTTTGTTTGAAAAATTTTCAATACTTGTTCATATAATGCATTTTCCTTGAAAAAATATAATCAATCGATTCACCTCTACATTAAGAAAATATCATAAACCCACAAGAAAATATAAGCAACATAATCACCCAGATCATTGTTAAAATGAATCATGGTGGCATTGTTACAAATAAGGTATCAAATGTCTTCATTCATTCAAATACCTTTCAAAGAGCATTAAACTCAATTTATGAAATGTTGATGTCCACCATAAAAATTAGACATGTAGTTTTATTTTTTCCAAGCTTCTTAAAACTCTTTTCAAACTATGCCTCAAATCCTTCAAGTATTGTGGTGATCATTAATGACAATAAATAACCACAACATGATATTTTCACTAACAAAAAAACTACCAAGAAAATAAAATAATAAAGTGACTTTTCAAATATGTTATTTGTCACCTTTTACCATTTTGCATAAAGCAACAACATAATAGCCAACATATTCCCCCATCATCCTTGAGGCAAAATCATTTGCTATAACTTATACATCATAATTTGTGCACATACACAAATAAGTTGATAGGTATATACATAATTTTTGATATACACATATGTTCATACAACATTCATGTACATATGAAACATTGATCATGATGCATCAAATATAACAAATCAAATGTTTGTATATGAAAAACTATATACCTGTACAAATTGCCACTTGTACCTGCACCTATATCCACCACAACTGTAATACCTATGCCCATTGAAACATATTGCAACATCATAACTAATTAGAGCTATCAAATGTTTGAAATCAATCAACTGAGATGTTTGAAATCGAGTGAAAAACTAAAACCAATTAACTAAACTCATCAAATAGTTGAAGGAGCAAATAAATCTCTCCACCATTTTGCATCAAGGACATACAAAAAATAACCAATAAAAACTTCTTTTTGTGAAACATAATAGCTTCTTTGTAGGAGTAGAAACCTACAAATAGAATCCACCATACTAAGAAAATCATTGCAATAAAGATTGAGAGAGGACTCCAAATCTTGTGCATAATTGTTCAAAAGTGTCTCTAGGTAAGGCTTTTGTAAAAATATTAGTCACTTGATCTTGAGTAGGAACATAGAGAAACTAAACTTTATTCTCAAGCAATTTATCATGTCAGGAATGAAGTTTGATAGCAACATGCTTGGTTCTAGAGTGCAAAATATGACTTTTACTTAATTGAATAGCACTAGTATTATCACATATAATAGAAATATGTTTAGATACATGTATGTCCAAATCTGATAACTTATAGGCCATCCATATTAGTTGAGTACAACATGTTGCATTAGTAATTTATTCAAATTGACAAGTGGATAATGTAAGATGATCTACCTTCTTTCTATGCCAAGTAACTAACCTATCACCAAGGAAAAATGCATCACCACCAATGCTTTTCTTGTCACTAGAAAAACCTTCCCAATTGCATTTGTCTAACCAATCAAGGAAAAAATATTTCTCTGTGGATAATGGAGATTATAATCAAGTGTTTTTTTGAATATATTTGAATATTATTTTAACAATATTGAGATGTGATTTCCTAGGTGTAAATTTATACTGAGAAACCATATACACAACCTGCATGAGCTTAGGCTTAGAAGCTGTTGAATAGAGAAAACTACCAATCATGGATCTATATTTTATTTGACTAACTTCGTGTAGCTAGTTTCCATAGGAGTGCTAAGTGTTTGCAATCATCCATATCAAATTTATTTAAAATTTCTTTTGCATAATTTTTTTGTTAAAGAAATAAACGATGCCCAAGTTCATAAATTTTTAACCCAAGAAAGAAATTTCATTCTCCCAAAAGAGACATTTTGAATTTAGATTCCATAATGTTAGAAAATTGTTTTAACAAATCATCATTAGTGGATCCAAAAATGATATCATCCACATAAATCTCAGCAACCAAGATACCATCATTAACAATTTTGGTGTATAAAGTGTTGTCAACACCACATGAGCCATTACCAATAAGATGTTTATCCAGCCCTAAATACCAAGCTCTAGGAGCTTGCTTCAAGCCCTATAATTCATTTTTTAGATGATATACAAAATCTAGTTTTTCAAAATATTCAAAACCTTTTGGTTGTTCCATATAAACTTCTTCCTCAAGATAACCATTTAAATGTGTTGTCTTAATATCCATATGATAAATACTAATTTTTTTATAGCTAGCATAGGCAAGAAATATTCTAATTGATTCCATCATTGCTATTGGTACAAAATTTTCACCAAAATCAATACTTCCTGTTGGGCATCACCTTTACATACAAAACTAGATTTATTTCTCATTACTTTTCCATCTTCATTTAGTTTATTGTGAAACCCCCATTTTCCACCTATGACATTTTTGTCATCTAGTCTAGAAACAAGTTCCCATGTTTTATTTTTCTTAGTTTGATTTATTTCATCTTGCATAGCATTAAGTTAGAAAGGATCTATCAATACTTCAACCATATTTTTACAATTGAATTCTAATATTAAGCAGAAATGTTTTGCAATATATGCATGTTCATCATTTTTATCTTTTTTTTTTGGGTTAAAATTCATTCTTCTTTATCTCCTATAAACAAAGATTTAGGTTGCATCTTAGCAATGATTCATGAAGGATTTTTTGGACTTGCAGTTTCTTTTATACTTGGACATATTTTATGTTCATTTTGAACCTGATAGTGTTGTTTCTGATTCAACACTATCAAGTTTTTTAACATAAAAAATATGTTCAACTTTTTGAGGTGGTTCTTAATCAAAATTGTTATCATGGTTAACACTTTCACCAAAAACAACATTTATGACTTCCACAATCTTGTTTAACCTTTGACTAAAGCATTTAAATGCCTTACTATGTGTGGAATACCCCAAGAAGACACCTTCATCATATTTTGATTTGGCACCTTCTAAAGCATCATCATCTTTTTTGATAAAATATTTAGAATAAATATCTCTAAATTGTTTAACATTTGTTGTTTTCCCATACCACAATTCATAGGGTGTATATTTTGTTCTAACTCTTATTTGAGCATGATTTAGAATGTAGACTGTGTAATGCCTCACCAAGGGATCCAAAAGAAATAAGCTAAAGTTTGACTATGTTTGCCAACATTTTTTTTTTAAACAAGAAGAATAACATACACATCAAACACATAGTAGTGGAAGCAATAACATACAATCAACTAAAAACATACATAACAGGTTACATTCCTTAAGGATCCCATGATGTTGAATCACATTTAAATTTAATTAATACTAAATTCATCAAATACCACATCCATATGAAAGAATAATTATAAATTCCAATGTCCATTTAAATAATATACATTTTTTCTGAATGCCTCTTGGCAAATGAAATTCAGAATGTTCAATCATCCACTGTACATGTCACAAGGTATGAAAGGCTAAAAGAATATACATATATAGAAGTAGGAATACATCATCCTCCTCAGATCCATGATGCAAGGTACAATAAAATAAATGAAACCATCCACTATACATGATATGTCCATCCCTTAATTAATAGAAAATTACTATGATATTTTAATATTTAATTATATTTAATTAATTTGAAAATTAATTAAATAAAAAGAATCAAATTTGATAAAAGTTATACGAATAAACTTGGAACATGATAATATTTATTTAATTTAATAATAATATATTTAGAGTTCATTTTTAAATAAATGCTAAATAATATTGTTATTTAAATTAATAAATATATTTTATTGATTAAATGTTCAAAAATAAATTAAGAAGTGGAAAAGAAATTAATTTATTAAAAGTTTCATGATTGCATGATGCGTGCATGAGATTAAATTTAATAAATTAATTTTAAAAGGAGTCCAAGAAAAATCAAATAAAGTTATTTAATAATTCAATAAACGTGCATGGGAAAAGAAAAAGAAAAGTTAATTTAGAGTTGAAGTCTGGCGAGCAAGGAGTTCTCTTGAGTGAACGCATGATTAGTGCCCCAATTTTAGGGAAAGAACTCCATATCACAACTTAGGGTTCATTTTTGAATCATGGAAAATTTTGGAGAAGGAAGGAATTTTCGAAAACGAGAAAGTTCAAAAAGGAGGAATTTTTCTCTACAATTTTCTGGGGCGTAGCAAATTAGTATCAGTGTTTAGGTAGATGCTTGTGATTTTTGCATATTTTAAATACACTCTTTTCTTTCCTATCTTCATTGTGTCTATTGCATATTTTTCTAAAGAATTCTTGTGACGAATGTTTTCAGTAATATGCATTCTTAGTATGACTATTAAATCTTCTATTTATTGGAAAATCAAAAGATCTGTACAACCCTCCTTCAGTAGATTAAATGAATGATAAATTTATCGAGAATTGATCAATATAATCTTTCTTTCAATAGATTTTAGAATGAGAATTTAAACCGACAAGGGTTTGAATTTAAATCTTCTAATATATATATATATATATATTGGTGGGTACGTTGTATTTCTCCATGAGATTAATTTTGGGTTTTGATTAAAAAATAAATTAAAAAAATATATTTTAACTAAACTTGTTTTATTAGATTTTGTTATTTACAAAACTATAGTAACATAAATTAGTATTTATTAAAAAGGGAAACATTTAATACATTTTATTAAAAAATTGAAAAAAAAAATTATAAAAAAGAGGGAGGGAATTACCCCGTACCACCCCCCTCGCCCTGTCGCCATCTTTGCGGTAAGTACTTGCCATCATAGGTACTGCGCGTAGGTCGTGGCCTTTATGTAAGCTGGTAGACTTAAAATGCAATTTAATATTACTTTTTTTAAAGTTTTAAATTTTATTAAAATTTATTTATTTAAAGATTTTAAATATTATTTATTATAAATTGTTTTAATATTATTTTATTAATAAAATTTATTAAAAGTTTAATTTATAATAATTAATTAATGTTATTTAAATAGTTATCAATTTATTAAAAATAAATTTATAATAATTAATTAAATGTTATTTAATAGATATTAGTTTATTTAAAATAAAATTTAATTTAATTTATTATGAGCATTAGTTAGTAAGATAGGAGATCTTTTAAATTTGCTGAAGATTATTTAAATTTTGACTCTAGTAGAATTACTATTATTTTATCGAAAATCTATGAGAATCTTACCTTAGCAAACTCAAACAAATATAATATTTACCCTTAGTAAATTTTAGAAAATTGATTTCAAGTATTATGGGGGTAAAACCTTAATTTTATTCAGACAAATAAATGAGTTAAACTATAGGGTAAACAAAGAATCTTTATACTTTAAACATACATTGAAATGAAAACCGAAACCCTACATTTAACTCAACTATGTGTTTAAAAATAAACCAAGACATGAAACTTACACCTTGTTTTCTGTGTGATGTCTATCTTGTGGGGTTTGAGGTTGACTAGATTGTTGACCAGTTCTAGGACATCTACCAGAGGCTTGGGAGTTTTGTGAATGTGGTATCATGTTGACTTGATCTTGATTACTTTTACTTAACCATGGTATGTGATGGTATGCTCTATGTTGAGTGTGTTTATATTGTCAATTATTATTTTTAGTGGGGATGACGAGATTTATGCTATGAGATATCTGACTTAACCATTTTTGAGTCATTGATCAGTATTATTGAGATACTTTTTGGTTTCTTGTTGAGAACTGATGGGTATTGTGATCTATTTTTAATGCTTTCTAGTCACTTGTATAGGACTGAGGTGTTTTATTATGATTCTTTGATTTTTGATTTCATGAGCTTAGGGTAGGTTATCTATATGTAATTTTAGGAAGTGGCTTGCAATGAGGGCTGGGGCCCTAAGTGATTCCTAGGGTAACCCATTGTAAGTTGTTTAATAAGTGAAAACACTACACTAAATGAGAGTAAAATGAACCTAATAAGAGTCTTTGTATGTCCTCGCCCATGCCTCAAGTGCTAGTATAGACTAGGATGGGAGTAGAGAGAATGCTTGGTTGCAACCTTGCATTTGTAGTATGCCTTGTTAGTATGAGAGGATACTAGTGGCCACATAGGGATCACTAGGGGGTTGGGGTCCTAAGAGATTCCTAGGGTAACTCTAGCACAATTCGTGTGATGACACTTGCTTGCTTACATAGTAGGTTTCCTATGTGTCTTGTGTGCCTCTGGGTATAGATGTCAACCTATCTTGGTACCCTTTGAGTTAGAATACTTTTAGGATTTTCTAGACTTGGAGAGTATTTTTGATATTTGGTTTGATATCTTGTTTGGGACTTGAGACTATATCCTCAGCATAGTGAGAGTGGGCCATTTAGGTTCCATGCAGTCAGGTGGTAGTGCTTTCTTACTCTTACCATTGAGATCCATTTGTAGTCACCATGGCTAGAGCATTCTTTGTCTACATTTCCTTTCATTCTATCTATGTATCATTATAATGGATGGTTATATTTTATGATGGATGTTTGTACCTTTTATGATGGATGGATATATCATGTATAGTGGATGGTTTCATTTATTTTATTGTACCTTGTATCATGGAATTGAGGAGGATGATTTATTCCTATTTCTATATATGTATATTCTTTCAACCTTTCATACCTCGTAACATGTACAGTGGATGATTGAGCATTCTGAATTTCATTTTCCAAGAGGCATTTGGAACAAATGTATATTATTTAAATGGACATTAGACTTTATAATTATTCTTTCATATGGATGTGGTATTTGATGGATTTAGTATTAATTAAATTTAAATGTGATTCAACATCATGGGATCCTTACAGAATGTAACCTATTATGTATGTTTTTAGTTGATTGTATGTTATTGCTTCCACTACTATGCATTTGATGTGTATGTTATTCTTCTCATTTAAAAAGAAAATGTTGGAAAACTTAGTCTAACTTTAGGTTATTTCTTTTGGACCCCTTGGCGGGGTGTTACAGATTGTGTAAGCATATTTTTGCACCCAATTTTTAAAACTTTGAAAATCAGCCTAGTGGAAAAAGATTCTAGAAGTGTTTAAGTTTCTTTTGGGTTTTTGTTACTAATTATGTATTTGTAAAGTTTGATCTATGAAGAATTAGTGTTCTAGAATTCTTTTGAACTTGAACTTGAACCTCAAAGTTCAAATTTCAAAGTTCAAAGTTCAAAGTTTAGATTGCAGATTCATATGTTTGGGAGTTTAGGTTCAATGTTCAAAAGTTCAAGATACATGGTTTGGGTTTGCAAGACTGAAGGTTTGGGTCAATGTTTAGAAGTTCAACTCTAGTTTCACATCCATTGGTTCAAAAGTATAGTCCCAGAGTCCAAGCATGTAGATCCAAAAGTATAAAATCTCACGGACTCATTCAAAATCCAAAAGTTAGCAGTTCAAGGGAACCCATCTAAAGGTAGGAGTCACATTACCCTCACAACCTATGATATCCCAATATTATAAGGTTGAGTTTCCAAGAACTAAGTTCCCCTTGTATTTCAAGGAGTGAATTATGACAACATAATGATACAAAAGGAGTTTTCACAACAAAGGTAGTAAAATCATTAGACAAGATGATATCTAGCATAGGGAATAGATTAGTGTGGCAAAGATGGTGATGACTCCTCTTTCTCATTATGGAGAAATCATGATTAGTTATATGTTTAGGCATCCACCTCATAGATGGAAGGGCAAAAGGAATAGGTGTAAGTCCTACGACAAAATATACCATTCACATGGTAAACAACATGATAGATGCAAACACTCCAATTAAGAGAGGATACTTGTAATCAAAATCTTTATGTTCAAGATTCAAGGTAATGGTCATTGGAAGGTTCCAAAGACCTCTTGAAATCATCTTAAAAATCATGTCTAGTCAGTCCAAATATGACTTCACATTGTGGAAATGATGAAGACAAGAAAGTTTTTGATGGAATTGCTCTGCATTTTGCAACACAAAAATGAATAAACTACCTACCTAGAGCCAATGTGTGAACCTTTGAATCAGCTAGAATTCATCATCAACTAAAGTGCGCTTGGGCCTATTCCTAGTGTGTCTTCACCAAACCAGACCATATTCATAGCTTGACACTTGCAATGATAGACATGTGTTCCATGGCATGTATCTAAAAACTATTCTACATAAGAACTCAATTAGTGAGAAGGATAATATGATAATTCCAAAATATAATGTGTATATATAGGTAAAATACATTATCATTAATGTAGAATCAAAATTCTCGAGCCTGATCAAACATGAGGGTTGTGAAATTTTTGATGAAAAGCCTATTGGAGTTTGATGAAGAGCTTTGCAAGTTTGGGTGACATTTCATCTTTATGACACAATAAGCATTGTGAGCCATACATAGTCGGATGGATGCCTTAATCCATAATAATTTGTTCTTGCATTCAAGTCAAGCTTTGAGAGGAGGATCCTATAAAAGTAGCGACTCATAAATTTATGGTGGAAATGGACAATGATAGTAACCTTGGATAGATAATGGCCAAGAGGTCTTCAATATTGCATCACATGTGAACCCACATGCTAGTTTGAAGGGTTCGAAGTCAAATGAACAATATATGAATCATGGTTTGTGAATCAAACACCAAGTCATGGTAATGGTCTTAATGGAACCCTCGATAATACAGAGGCTACAAATGCTGCCCAAAGTCCAAAGATATAAAGCATGATTTGAAAATTTCAGATAGTAGTGGATTTGTATTTGAATGAGTCTCTCCGAACACCTTGGTTATGCAGATATGAGGTTCTATAGCCATTATAATAAAATGAATATGATTTTTTATTGAGCCCAATGTACATAAATATGGCAAGCACAAGGAATGTGTACAATCAGCGACAAATTTCATCTCAAAATAATAAAAATTGGAAAGGCATTGGACACATGTAAAACACTATCCAACCAAACCACAAAACCATCTTCATCCTTGTCATATCCCCAAATGGAGACATGCCTTTGATTGAGAAGAGCGTGAGTATTGTGATGCACAAAGAAGGGGAGAGTGCTTTTATTTTCTATAATTTGTTTGTAATTGCAGATGCAGGTTTTCATATGATTTTCTATTTTGTATTGATAATAAAGATAGGTTATGTTTGTCAGATCTTATGGTTTGAAGCTGTAATTCTTGGATTGTTGTTGATCGTATGGTCACATCTTTCACGTTTTGAATCTAGTTCTATGGTTATTGATAGTTGCAAAATAAAATAATGTTTCTCTTTATTTCTCTATGATGTAAAGAGAATTGATTGAATTGTCGTATGGCTATTTTCCATTCTTTCTCTCTTTATTCTATTTGTAAATCTTGTAATCTCATTCATTCCATATTGATGGGTGAATGTTAGCAAACCTTGGTGTCTTTAGGTTAAAGACATAATCAATTTATCCAATTCATTGAATATCTTTTCATGAGGGAGTTGTACCTCTCAATTTAGAGGAGAGTTATCAATTGATGATAACTCAAATAACTATTAGTATCTTTTTGTTCTTCCATTTGGGTGCATTGAGTCATATTTTAGAATTATTTTCAGAGGAATAATATGTTTACTAACAGACAACTATTTGAACAACTTCTTTCCATAATTTATCATGCAATTTTGTTTCATTCAACATTGTCTTAGCCATCTGTTTGATAATCTGATTTTTCCTTTCAACCACCCCATTTTGCTAAGGTGTATGAGCAGTGGAATACTATCTATTAATGCCATACTTTTCACAATATTTTATAAACTCTTGAGAGGTGAATCCACCACCTTTATATGGTCTCAAACAATTCAGTTTTAAATTAGTTTCTCTTTCCACGATTTTCCTATCTTAAAGAATTCAAAAGATTTAGATTTATGTTTTAGGAATGTTACCCAAACCATCCTAGAATAATCATCCAAAAATAACATAAGTATTTTTCACCATTGATAGATTGAGTCTTAGAAGGTCCACATAGATTAGTGTGTACTAATTCTAGTGGCGTAATGAAAATATATTCTTTAGTTTTGAAAGATGAATTAGTTTGTTTTCATTTTACACATTCTTCACAAACATTTGTTGGTTTTCTAAGCCTAAGTAAACCTCTAACCTTTTTTTTCTTGCTAATCTTTACAAGATTATAAAAATTTAGATGACCTAGTCTTTTGTGCCTCAACCAATTTTCTTTGACTTGACTCATAATACTAGTATTAATCAAAGATTATTTATGAATTATTGAATCAATTAGATTATAGATATTTCCACCTATCCTTAATCCATTTGCAATAAATTTATTTCTTTTGTTAATGATAGAGCATCCCTTAGCATCAAATGAAATAGAATACCCACTATCACATATCTAACTCACACTTAAAGGATTAAGTTTCAAACCTTCTACATAGTATACATCATGTATAGGAGTGTCTTTATTAAGAGTGGTTGAGCCATGACCTATAATATAAGCATATGAATTATCTCCAAATCTGACAAACTCTCAATCAAAGTCTTTTAGGGTTTTAAACTTATTTTTTCTACTAGTCATATGGTGAGAACAACTGCTATCCAAAACCCAAGTCACATGTTTATGAGCAAATAGGGTTGTTTCCACAATAAGAGATTTTTCAACATTCATAAGTATAGGTTTCTGTAGTATTTTAGGCTTTAAATTTAGTTTACATTGATTTGCAAAGTGCCCATAGTGGTAACACTTAAAAAATTAGAGGACTTTCTTAAAGCCATATATTGATTCATTTCTTGCCAACTTGTCAATATATGCCTTGTGACCATTTAGGTTACAATTAAAACAATAACCTTTGAAGAAATAATTTGAAACCTATTTTTAATATTCTCCATTTTCAATTATTTTAGACCTTGAATCAAATTGATTAATCTATTTTTGCAATAAGATTTATTTCTTTTCCTTTTCAACTAATAAATTTTATTTTATTTTTACTAAGCTAATTTGCGCTATCCAATTTAGCTTGTAAAGATTGATTTTCTTTTTCATGAGTAGAGATCAATCTCTTTAATCACTTTATTTCTTGTAGAGAGTGGAGTAGCTCTTCTTCCAGATCTATGTCTTCATCTGATTCAGATGAATATTTTGATTTAATACATTTTGGTTTTGAAACTATTTTATCCATAAAAAAGTTTCTCCTTTCTCACTTGAATCATTTGATTCTTAATTAGAGTCTTCTTTTTAATTTTTTTGAAACTTTTGTTTGGATTCCATGGTTTAGTTTTAAAATATTTTTTAGATTTCTCATTGTTTGCATCTTGATTGGTATTGGGGCACTTTGTAGAAAATTGTCCTAACTGTTCATAGTTTAAACATTTTAGTTTTTACTTGATATTTCTTTTTCAATTTTCTAACCAATAATGGTTTGAGAGCATATGTTGCATCTAAATCAGTTTTATGTTGTTTTTCAACCTTGAAAATTGTTTCTTTTGTAGTAGAACTGTCATTATTGTCGATTTTCATTTCATAGGTAGTTAGGATTCCTTGTGATTGATGAAAAGTCATTTTAGAGAAGTTTTTCTTCTCTTCCAGAATATAAATTTTTGTTTCAAATTTAGGTAGTACAGTTCTTACTACTTTTGAAATAATATCACATTTTTCAATTTTCCCTCCTAATCCCATTCTAGCATTCACTACTTCATCAATCCTTAAGAAATAGGCTACTATACTTTTATCCTTATTCACTTTCAAATTATCAAACCATGTTTTCAAAGTTATTAACTTTGATTCCTTTTAATTTTTCATCACCTTGATAAATGGTTTCTCATTTTACCCAAATGTCATTAATAGATTGACAATACATGACTTTGACAAACACATCTTTCTAAGACCACATAAGATAGAAAAATTGACTCTTGTATCAAGTTCATACTTGTTCTTTTCATTAGGTTCAATAGGTATTCTTTTTGGTACAATATATTTTGTAATTACAACTTCCCATATACAAACATCTAGAGTGTTTATAAAGGTTTCCATCATGACCTTCCAAAAGACATAATCAGTACCATCAAATAATGGGGCTCGAGTGAGAAAGGCACCTTCAACCTATATCATTGATACTTCCATAACAACCCTAGATAATCCCTATAGAAAGATCGGGGAAGGGACCTTATGCTCTGATACCACTCATTGGAAGTAATGGCTATTCTAAGAGGTGGGTGGGTGGTGGGGGTGAATCAAAATAGGATATTTCACTTAGTTTTGAATTCTTTTAAAGAAATGCAAGTCTAAGATTCAAAATAATTGTATACATAAATTGAAATTCAAAATGAAAGTGCAAGATATAAGAGAAATTTACAACTCATAAGAGAGACACAAGATTTTGTGTTCAATGAGAAACCCTCAAACCCACTATGTTGCAACTTGTCATCTTTATTGAGTAATAACTCTTCGTTACAATAGCAACTACAATTCTTAGGGCTTCAACCCTTTTTCTTTCTGTTTACAATATTTCTTCATAGATCATATACATAAAAACTATATGTTTTCTATTAAGCACACCTATATTTATAAACAATCCTTACGATTCTTGTTTCAATATTCACTCAAGTACATTCCACATACAAGACAATATGATTGTGTGTCTCATTTTCCCTAATCCATTTATACACACAACCATACTTCCTTATATATGGAAGTACTGAAATTATTTTACATTCACTGAGACAATAATCAATTACAATAATTGATAATAGGTTATACAAAAAAAACCTCAAGTTGTTGGAATTAACAAGTGGGAAGATTTACTTTTGAGAGGGGGGGAGAATTAGAAGTAACTAACTTTAACCTTTTCAAATTCCTTTAACTGAAACCATTCACATGTATCAAATTTATCTAATAAACATGAAAGTAAAGACATGCATGAAAATAGACAACACACAAATTTGGTAACCCAGAAACCCTCCAAAATGAGAAGGTAAAACTAGGGTGGGGATGACACCCACAAAATATCACTGCAGCAATGTGTAACTATTCAAGGTTACAATGTTTTACCACTTCCAATGGTTTGCCCTATAAAAGGCTTGTCTTTTTAAAGACTTTAAACTCTATAAAAGGTAACTTGGTTAAAGGATTTCACTACGCTGCTAAAAGTAGGCCTAGTTAAAGGACTTTTGTACATTCACTTGGAATGCCACCCTATTAAAGGATTTACAAATGGCTGCTATGCCAACCTAAGTCCATAGGATTTTCATATCTAATACAATTGCTAGAGAGTATTAGAGTGTCATTGACCTGATAGCTTTACAATCTTCAATTGTTGATTCTAGATCCTTGTTCTACTCTTACTGATTCGATATGTTACTCTACTAGATTTTGATACTCTGTTCTTCAACAATTGGATTTTGCTATGCTGCTATGTTCTTCACTAAGTCTTTTACCCTTCTATACTTTGCTATATTTCACCCATACATATCCTCTCTTGTGCATCATATCTCTTGCATAATAGGGATTTTTCCTCCTTTTAAAGATTTCGAAGACCTAGGGTTAGGTATGAATCTACGATCAATATTAAATCTTCATTTCCTACCCATTTCTTGCACTTTTCTTATTGGTTGCATAAGTAATGCAAAAGATTCGATCTTATCTTCAAGATCCTTCAAGATTCATCCCATGTCAGCTCCAAAAATGGTTTACATATGAGTATGTGAAGGCACAAACTCATATGTTGATTATGTGTTACTCAGCACATACTAGTTGTTGATGCTTGACACATATAGGAAAATTGGCTTACTCAGCTCCTATAGCAATTATGTTCCACACGACATCTATAGTGACTCAACACCGATACTTTTCTCAACACTTGAACTTTTCTTGGCACCTAAAGATTTCTCAACACCTGAAGTTCACTCGGCACCTATTGAACTCTCTGGTTCAACACATGCTATAGCTCAGCTTCTATATTATACTCAGCATTAACTTGAGAATTGGTTAAGTGTGTTGACACTCAAATGTCAAAACCAATCTGAGACTAATAATTCCCCCCTTTGACATGAGTGGCAAAAACACTTAACTAAACATTATAAATCTAAACTCTATGAGTATACTACATATTCTCTTCGTCATATGTACAAGACTTCAAAAAACTTATTCAAAATTTTGTATACCTCAAAATCTTGTAACTCCCCCCGAGCTGATGTTCCATTACCATTCCTGTAACCAAAATTCTTGTGCTGAATATATTTGATACCTTTTGCTTTGTTTTCCTTTGTATCTATTTGTACCTTTTTTCTGCTCCCTGTACTTTGTATATGTTCCTTCTTCACATTTTCTTGCAGTTTTGCATCCTTATTACTTCCTTAAAATGTGAAATTAAATATCTCCCCCTTTGGATATTCTTTATTGCTTCTGTTAAAGAATGTATTATGTAACCATTCTTATTAGATATAATAAATAATGAATTATACTCCCCAATAAGTATATTCTCTCCCTTTTTGACACTTATGTCAAAGGGTCCTAAGGATAAATAGAATATTTTTTCAAAAATGTTTTATTTACTTCCATAATCATCTTGAGCGAAGCATCCCAATTATCTAAAGCTATCTCCAATGACTTTTGATGAATGGCTATCTTTGCTGCAAGATGTACAAGGCCTTCTAAAGTAGAAAGATTAGGATCTTTCTTAGAACATTTTTTGCATAGGCCTACTCTTTATGAGTACTTCTAGATGTGGAGTTATGGAAGATTGTATACGCATCAATTTAGCCTTAATATTGGCATCTTCTACTATCAATACAACTAATTCCTTTTGTGTGTGAAGCGTAGTTGTAAAATGCTTCTCACTCTGAGATGGATCTTTTGGTAGCTGAGTGTTGGAAATATTTAGATTTTGTTCCAAGTTTAGTATCCTTTGGCTAGTTTCCTATGTGAAATATGAAGAATCACACAACTTGTTGTACAATGAGAATACATTCTCAAGTACTTTCTTCACTTTTTCAATCTTCTTTGCCAGTTCAACTTGTGAAAGTGTTATTTCACTTGATATTTTCTCATTTAATTTCATCTAAAACTTCTTTTCTGACCATTCTAATAATTTGACATTAGTTTCTAGGTCCTCATTCTATACCTAGTCCACAATGTTGGACAATTGCCCCATTATGGGTTGGGTTTCATCAGCTACTTGCAAGCTAAATGCATCAAGAAATATGTCCTTAACATCCAGTAGTGCTTGCTTTTACCTATACTCATTTTTGAATATTTCTTATTTCTTTCTCCTCTCTAGTGCCTCTTGCACTTCATTTATCTATTGAAGGTTCATGGTTCTTGAGTCTCCATAGTGAAGTACCCTTGCAACCTTGGTAGAGCTCGAGCCTGGTGCTGAAATCTGCAATGGTTTTACATCAGTGCTTGACTTCTTATTAGGAGTCCCTAAGGTAGGCAAGTTCACCAATGTTCATATTGCCTCCTACTCCTTAGGGGTTTTCTCTACTTCTTTCTACTCTTTTCTACTACCTTTAACGATGATAATTTGTGGAGTTGTACCTTGACTTTGTGCAATAGGAACATTGTCCTATTTGTTCCTTTGCTTTCTCCTTGGCAGTTGTTGTCATTTTTATTGTAGAATCAACCTTAGCAATTTTGTCCTGTACTTCTTGCTCTTTGGGTTGATCTACTGTAGCCATGGGAGGTTGTGAGATTGTTCTTGTGTACTTTCTTTCTCCCTTGTTATTTCTACTATAGCTTTTTGTAACTCATCAACACTCACCAAAATTGGATTTGTACAAAGTTGTGGTTGCAATGTTAATTGGTGAAGGATCTTTTTGAGATCCTCTGCAGTTAGAGGATTGATGTTCTGAGCTAAAGTGTTGAGAACATCCTGTATAGTTAATATATCTATAGGTTTTTTATGTGGAGGGCTTGGTGGTGGCAGTTGGGTGTCTTGGACACTCTGTTCTTCATGTTGTTCCTCAGTTGTTGCCTCTTCACCATGTGTCTTCTCTACTGTCTCTTTCTCTCCTTCATCTTTTTCTTTCTCTTTTTATTCCTCTTTCTCATTCTCTTCTTCTTCTTCATCATTTCTACCCTCAAATGGGTCTTCCCACCCTTCCTTTATATTTTTCAAACCATATATTAATTTTCACATTTGCGTGGACTTTTGGACAACATCTTTAATTTGATTTTGCAAAATATTGAAGGCTTTGTATTTGGGTGCAAATTTTCTCCCATGTTTTTTACTAGCCTTTGTTATTTGACCTTTAGTAAGGTCTAGTATTACATGAGCCAATGTAGACTCCCTTATTTCTTTCTCCATTTTGAGAGAGTAATACCACTTATTCTCAACTAATGAGCTTAGCTCCTTGGGCATTGAATATCTAGTTCAAGTGGGGTAGTCTTGAACTTAGCCATCATAGTGTAGATGGACTCTTCCTCTATGTTTTGTTGTTCTTTTGACAACTTATTGAAATCTATGGTATTTAGACCAAATAAATTTGCATTATCTCTAATATTATTGCAAATAGTTTCCAATTTAGATGTGGTAGAGCATCTTACTAATCAGAATTGTTCTTCATCAAACTCTATTCTCTCTTTGTCTGATTCTGGAGGTGCAACATACTTTCTTCTCTTTTTCTACTCTACAGATCCTCCTTGTTCTATTGCCTTCTATTTTTCATGCCCCTTTTCCCCTTGAGTTGTAGCCCTAGTGTCAACCCTTGTAGTTGGCTTGGCTAGGCTTGGCTTTATAGGTTTCTTCTTCTTTCCTTTGGGTTGTGCAACTGGCTGCTTCTAAGATTTTCTTTTCTTTGGCTTAGCCTTTGGTGCTTCTTTCTCAACACCTTCCTTTTCATCTACATCTTCTCACATACCTTGAGTTAGGGCAAGTAGCCCTTGATCTTGTTCTTCTTCATCACCCTTAGCATCTTCACCTTCTTCCTCTGTTTCTTCTGCAATGCCTTTCCCAAATTTGGCTTTCAGCTTCTTAAAAAGCTTGTCCTTCTTCTTCAAAGTGGAGGAAATTTTCAACTCCATATCCACTTTGGATCTCACTACGTCATAGGTTCCAAAATGTGGTGCATCCTTGTCAATTTCCTCTACTAGTAAAGCAGTTATTGCTATTGATGCTTCATATATGTTTATCTCATACCCAAGAGGTCTCAACCATCTCATTCTTGGTATGGAAGCTTGTATGTATGTATGGTCTATATCTACAAGAAAACATAAATTATTTACATGTTTCTCTACTAAGGAAACTAGAATTTTTAGCCTCTGCTTCATTGATTTCTTAAAATCCTCGAAATAACTAGTCATCAAGGTCTCAAAATTAGTCTCCCATCTACTCTATGTATTCATTGACTTGAGCTATGATTGACCCATCATTTTTCCATGCCACTTTGCCAAAAGAAGAAAATTCATTCTAAACATAAAATAAAATACATATCAAAATGGCACCAAATTTGCATTGGGCTCCTTTTGTTCCTCTGATTGCTACTAGATTTTCATTGATTTGTTGTAGTTGCAGCTCTGCAAGATCATATGTATGATCCTTCTTTACCAGTTTGTATCCTACATCTACTGCAATATAAGGCACACTGTTGAGTTTGCTAGACTGTTAGAACTTGTGTGCAATAACCCTAACAACAAAGTCAACTAGAGGGTCTTGGATAGTGTCAATTATCATCCCTCTCTTATTCCATTTTGCACCTATTTTTTTCTCAATTGCCTCTTTAGAATCACTCATAAGGGACTTTGGCCAATCTAGGGTTGGGTACCCTGTCACTCTATGTATAATTCTCTTTGTGATCTTTATAGGACCATCCTCCAACCATAAACTACCATCATGCATTCTGCTCAACACTAGTCTAATCCATTCTGTCTTGAAAATAGTAGGGAATTCTAGGGCTCGCGTTACACCCTTCCTCTCGATAATTTTGCACTCTTCTTTAAACACTCCATTTTCACACAATTTTTAATATGCCTTCCTCATTTTCATATCACCTATGGTTCCAATTTTGTAGTTATAACATTTCCTTACATCTTGGACCATTACAACCTTTGGGGGTATGATGGATAGGGCTCCAGTTGGGTTGTTCTTGTATGCAACCTCTGGGATTAGACAAAAATTGGGTTGTCTAACCTCTCTTGACACTAATTGAACTTTAAATGATTCCTTCTCCAAAGTTTTCCTAGAGCTAGATGTCATTTTACATAATCTATGGTTTTAACACGAAGAAAATACTAAACTGCATAGCTCAGCACAGTTGTAAAAACCTTAAAATTGATGGAATTGTGTTGGAATGCTGTTGAAATCTTCTTATACATTGGATTCTCTACTTGGGATTCGCTCTGCACTCTTTCTCATCTTTGTTCTTTGTTTGTAATGAAGAAAAATGAATGAAAATGCAATAATATACCTTATTTTGATCACATTTAATGATCAATACATTTATAATTGTCCGCTCAACTTCTGAAGGATTCTACATTACTCGGCTTCCATTGGAGTATTACTCACTTGGCTTCAACTAAGATTTCTTCTTCACTCAGCTTCCTCTACCAACTTGACTTCTACCAATCATTTAGCTCCTATGGTCTTGACAATCAACTCAGCTTGTACTAAATTTTTACTCGGCATTTGAGGGCAACTCAGCAACACTTGTAAAATCTTGATTTTTTTTAAAACTTTGTATCTTTGTTCATGCTGATCTAATTTTTAGTACTTTCTTTTCTAGGAACTGATGCATGATGAAACTTTGTAAATCAGTCCATTACTCCTTTTCTTGCTTAGTTTGATGAAGTGTGACCACTTGACCTGTTAGGTGAAGTGATCCCTTCATTTGATGTGTTATTTCCATCTTTCTTCTTCCATGTCTTGTTCATTTCTCCTTTAATGTGTTCAACATCTACTTTCTCTTTACCTTTTTCATTATTTGAGTTGGATGCCTTTGACTTTGTTGGGCAATTTTTGCTGATATGACCAATCTTCAAGCAATTGAAACATGTGGTTTGGCTCAACCATCTGTTGTAGTTCCCTCTAAAATGTGTCCTTATGCAATTTTTAGGAATGTGTCCATAATCCTGATAGTAATGAAAACTATACCTAGTGTTGTAGTCCCAATTGTAGTGATGACCATGGTTACCTTCCCTTATTACTTGATTTGATGTCCACATAGGCTTTGATCTACACTCAAAAGCTCTATGTCCATACTTCTTGCAATTGTAGTAGTGACCTTCAAATTTTGGTGTTTTGATAGTCCTAGTCCTGTAGTTATGTGCTTGATGTCCTTGCTTTTTGCACTTATAACAATAACTTGCATTCTTAGGCTTGTCATACTGATGGGCATTCTTGCTCCTACATACATGAGAAGTATGTCCCTTTTTACCATAGAAATGACAAGTAGGTTTAGTGTTCTTACCTTTGTTACTCCTTTCTTCTATAGTCTTCAATGATTCTCCTTGTTTAGTGCTGATGTAACCTAGTCCTGAAGTATCATTGCTAGCCCTTGGTGGTTTTAGTAGTTGCTCCAAGTACTTGATGGCCTCATTGGGTTTGTTGAAGCTTTTTACAATCTCCTTCTCTCTTTTCAGGTCATTTTACAATTGTTCATTTTGCATCTTCAGTGTAGAAATCTCAATGTCCTTGACATTTAGTTCATGATGTGCATTCATCATCTAACTTAGGGTGTCCAACTGCATGTTTGAGATTCTTGCAAGCTTAATTGACTTTTCTTCTAGTCTGTTGGCAAGGTTTCTCTTCTCTTCTTCTAGCATAGCCTTGTCTTCAATGGCTCTTTTCTTTTGTTCAATTACCTCAAAGCATCATGGTTTGTGATTCTTGTTCAAGCTTGAGTATTCTTATTTCTTCTACTTGAGCTCTATTCTTCTCCATCAGATTTTCTATTGCCACATCAAACTCTTTGGAATCTCCATTTGAAAATAGATTTGAGGTGTCAATCTCCTTGTACTATGTGTTATTCTCAGCTATGGCAATCTCTTTTCTTCTTTTTAAGGATTTCTTCAGTTTTCCTCTAGCTTCTTCCAAAGCATGTAAAGAAAGTTGTATGTCAATTACCTAATTTTCTATGATCTTCCCATGTTCGTAGACTTCCATTTCTAGATCTTTTCTCCAAGTTGTGAGGCTCCTCCTTGTGAGAGGTATGAATCAGAAGTAACTAACTTTAACCTTTTCAAATTCCTTTAACTGAAACCATTCACATGCATCAAATTTATCTAATAAACATGAAAGTAAAGATATGCATGAAAATAGACAACACACAAGACCCTTCTGTACTTCGCTATATTTCAGCCATACATATCCTCTCCTGCGCATCATCTCTCTTGCATAATATGGCTTTGTCCTCCTTTTAAAGATTTCAAAGACTTAGGTTTAGGTATGAATCTACAATCAATATTAAATCTTCATTTTTCACTCATTTCTTACACTTTCTTATTGGTTGCATGCTAGTTGCATAGGTAATGCAAAAGATTCGATCTTAGCTTCAAGATCCTTTGAGATCCATCCCATGTTGGCTCCAAAAATGGTTTACATCTGAGTTTGTGAAGGCATAAACTCATATGTTGATTCTATGTTACTCGACACATTTAGGAAAACTGGCTCACTCACTCCTCTAGCAATTTTGTTCCACTTGGCATCTATAGTGACTTGACACCTATACTTTGCTTGGCACTTGAATATTTCTCTGTACCTGAAGATTGCTTGGCACCTGAAGCTTGACACTTGTTGAATTCTCTAGCATGGCACACAGTGTAGCTCGGCTTCTATATTATACTTGGCATTAAGTTGAGAATTCATTGAGTGTGTTGACACTCAAATGTCAAAACCAATATGAGACTAACACAAGTACAATGTTAACAATGATTTTCTTTAAGTCTTCATGAGAAAGATCTTCAAAACCATAGTAGAGCACACATAATTTACAAATTGATCCAGTGCTTTTAACCAAACTAATTTTACAAAAAAATGAATTGTTTACCAACTTTCAATATGATATCAAATTCTTCCAAAAATGCTTTGTGCTAAGAAAAACATTCTATTTGTGGAAACAAACTATCAATAAAAAACTCATTTATTCATGTTTACAAGTCTAGTCTATTTACGTATAGTTATTTTCACATTTTTTTATATTTCAAAGAAAAGAACTGTCAAAAGCAATAATATTAACAAATAGTTCAACAACCAACTATATAACTATCATGCAATAAAAATATTATGGTTGTTCATGATTACAATGAAAATGTCCCCATTCACTAACTAGTAGTCATGACACAAAGCTTTGTCTTTGTTTTAGTTTATCTCAGTTGTAAATGAAGACTGAAAACCATTTTATAAAACCTCTATTTATTGTTTTTAAAAGGAAGAAAATCTTCACAAACCCTTTAAAGAAATTATTTTACTTTCATTGTCAGATCATTTATTTGACAATATATCTTTAATTCTCAAGGAAAAATAACTCAATTTACTATTATTTTTAGTTTTATGAATGAAGATCAAAAACCCTTATTCAGAACAGAAATTTCAACCATGGTTACCAACACCATTAAATATATATATATATATATATATATATATATATATTTTCAGAATAAACCATGTTTTTAAAACTTCATTCTTTTTCCTTCAAATATTTGTGGATATGGAAAGAATGCATACCTTTGTCTTTTAAACATAATATTTTTACCCTTTTCATTGCTTTATATTTGTTGATCTTTTTCTTTGCCACTTTTATTTTGGCCATTTTGGTGCTTGCTAGTGTTAATAACACACAAAATAATCAATAATGTCAGTAGGAGAACAAAGAATATCTCTGAGAAATACCACATATAAATAAGAACATCTTTGCCTGGTAACTTTACAATACTTGTTCATAGAATGAATTTTTCTTTAACATAAATATTATCAACTCATTCACCTATGCATTCTCATTAAGTTTTAAAATGCCCACAAGAAAATCTGAGCAACATAATCACTCAAATCATATTCAAAACAAATCATGGCTATATTGTTATAGACAAGGTTTCAAATGTCTTCATTCAGTTGAAATACCTTTCAAATAGCATTAAACTTATTTTATGAAATGTTGATGTCCACCATACAAAGTAGACATTTGGTTCTATTTTTGCCAAGTTTCTTAAATTTGTTTTTTTTAAACCATGGTTCAAACCCATCAAGTATTTTGGTGAACATTAATGACAATAAATAACCACAAAATGATATTCTCACTGTCAAATAAAATGACAAGTGAATAAAATAATAAATTGACTTTTCAAATTTGTTATTTGTCACCTTTTACCATTTTGCATCAAGTGGCAACATAATAGCCAACAATAAGGGCCTATTACATTTTGTCAAAAAATAAATACATGTAACCTCTATCATTCCCATTTGGAAAACATTCAATTTACTCTCAATTAAATTTTGTAGGTAATTACCTATGTACAATATAATGTCCTCACAATTCTTCGTATTTCATTATGTGCTTCACAACCTCTATTCTATGTTTGCAATACATTGTTGTTGAGGAGTTTATGAGAGGCATAGGGTTCAATAGTTGATGTGTTGTGTGGAGTAACATACATATGCCTACTTATGAGAGACATCCAATAGTTTATATTATTTGAATGTGAGTGGGTTACCAAGGTGGCATAATCCATGCATACTGCACGAGCTTCCTCCACAACTAGTATTTTATCAAACATGTCTTCGTCTTCCATTTAGTGCAACAAAGAATTATCTCTCCAATTTATCTTCCATACATAAGTGGCACATTGGAAAATAGGGAAGATGATCTTCATAAGGTTGTAACCAAATTTCCCTTTTCATTTGAAAGATGCTAGTAGAAGCCCAAGTTCTTATATTGCCAAAAACTCGTGTTACTCTTTGAATTGTTTGCATTCCATACCACTTACAATAGTGTACTCCAAACTCAACATTCTCTATCTGAGCCATGCACATATCATCCCCTGAAATATTCAACATAAGATAGGCATAGGAATTTATGGTTGAGCTTACTTAAAGGGTTGAGTTGGAGCATTGGACCCACAACAATGATACTTAATTGTCTATACTTTTGCAAAGGCATTACCTTTTTTTTTTTGTCAATGCATCTGTTAACGATTGTTTTCATGTTCACCATTTGAAACAACATTTTTTTTTGTCATTTATGTATAGCAAGAAACAAAAAATTATTAGTACACAAATAACAAATAGATATCACCATTTTAAAAATTGAAAATAAATAAATAAATAAATAAATGTATGTGCATATATATATGTATGTATATATACATATATATATATATATATATATATATATATATTTTTAATAGATTGATTTTTTATTATATGATTATGGTGATAAAAATAATAATTTTTAATAATAATTTTTATCTACTTCAATTTTTTTAATAGGTAAAAGGTCATGAGGCCCAAGATTGTATTTCAATTTAAAAAATCATCTCAATTGGGTACCAAAGATTAGAGATGGATGTATCCTTGTTGTAGCCCTTACATAAATATCTTAGAGTAATTTAACCAATTTTAGAATCTATTTTTAATTTCTAAATTTATAACTTTGCTCTTGATACTTGTGAATAAAACTTGAAAATCAAACTTGGCTATGACCAATTTGTTCGAATGAAAAGAAATATACTTCATAATCAAAATGAAACTTATATCCTATTAAATTTAATTTTAAAATCAAATAGTATATATGGAAATGTTTTGAATAACTAAAAATATGTCACTTATTAACATTAAACTTTCATGATATCAACTAAATTTAACATGTTTATTTTAACAATAAAAGTTCTAAACTAATTTCACTTCAAGAACAAGTGTCTAACTCATACTTATCATATTAGCTTATCTTATTAGAATCTCTTCTCCATTTGCTCCTTTATTAGTGATATTATCTTCTTCTCTATTATCTTCCCAATAAATATATTTATGATTGTTTCTTCCAATTGATCAATGATGGCTAGGGAATATTCAAGTTTAGAATTAAGGATCCAGTTTGGGGTCTCTCTTTTTTTAATGCATTTAGGATAATTTGCAAGTCACCTTTGATAACTAATTTGTTAATACCCATCTCTATACTTAGAGTTAAGCCTTCTATCAAGGCCTCTAATTTTGCTAAGTTATTAGACATTACTCCTAAAGGTTTTACACATTTAGTTAAGCATGAACCATTATTTGAACAAATCATACATCCTAAGTCTTTTGGTCCTAGATCACCTCTATAGGTCCCATCAAAATTTAAGTTTGATCATCCTATAGGAGGAGGTTCCCATTTACATACTTTCCTAGTGATCTTGTTGGATTTTGTGTATATAATTGGTGGATTAATTAGTTTAAACCATTTTTTATGCATATTTGCATTCCAATTTAAAAAGGAGCCTTCCTTCTTATATGAGCTTATGAGATTATCATTAGCTACCTCAATAATACAAGCCTCCAATTAATTAAAAAAGGAGGTTGGATCCATCTTTTCATTACAAAAGAATCTTCTATTCCTTTCTTTCCATGATTCCCATAAGAGTATAGAAGGAGATATTTTCCATAAATTACTATAAATCTTAGAACAACCATGCTTTGACCAATTTTTTTTATAAATTTAATAGGTTATTAGGTAATGTAGTTTGCTAATTTAATTTTTTACATAACCAGTACTAGCAACTTTTAGCAAAGGGACAATCATAAAGAAAGTGTTCAGGTATTTTAGATTCATTTTCACAAAGTGGGCATCTTGATGGCCCTTCAAAACCCATTTCGATAAACCTATCTACTATTATAATTATCTTTTGAAGATTAGCCCAAAGGAAGATACTTTCTTTTGAAAGACATGTTGGATCCCAACACAGATTTATAGGGATGTCAATCTTATCCCAATGATGTAGGGCATAGGTATCTCAAAGGAGAAAACCCCAAGCTACCCTTGCTAAAGAGTTACACACATGAAAGCTTAGTCAATATGTTTAATTATTTAACTTCACATATAAAGACAAAAACATGCCTGACTATGAGGTCTTTTAGGTTGTGGCCTCATACAAACTAAAAATCTACCTTCTTAAATCCAACCAAGATTCTTATATGGACAGCTAAGCCACAAGTTGGCTAGTTAGACATTTAACTACAATATAGATCCAATCTTGAAGAGTAAATGAAACTCCAAGAAAATGACAACATAATATCACATGCTCTTAAGGATAGGTCCATATGGAAGTTAGGAGTTGGCCCCCAACTACACAAGATGCCACATTTCTAAATAAAACTGTGTAAATAGAACCATCATGCCTTGCAAGGTAAAAACTACATGAAATAGAGATAGTAATGACTGACATAGAACTCAAGGAATGTAAAACCTTTGAGTATGCACACTTAGGAAAGGATTAAGGATAAGTCCTCGAGATGATACCAGCTATGCAAACTAGAAACCAATAGTAGTAATGGCTACTTTGCAAACAAAAGAATGGTACAACAGACAAAGAATACATTGGTTGATGCAAGATTTCTCATTGAGCCAAAATGCTCTTGCATCAGATACCTGGGGTAAGAAGAGAATTGATGTCCACATCAGGATAGAGTGTTTTGACCTAAACCATAAAGACCTAGTTCGACTTGTGATATCCATGAATTGTCTTCAACTAGTTTTCCTTTCCACTAAACAAGGTATTCCATGTAATCCTTTCCTCTAGTGCTTTTTCTTATCCTAGTATTCAAGATATATTCAATGCCTTCCTCTTTCTTCCTTGGATAATTTGGATTATTAATCAAATCACTTTCAGGCTCATGGTACTCAAAGATATCAGAAATGTTGAATATGGGTGAAATATCCATATCTCCTAGAAACTCAACTTTAAAGGCATTTCCACTATTAAACTTAGAACTTTACAAGGTCCAAACTTCTCCATCTTCAATTTGTTGTATGTTCCAATTGGGAATCTCTTTTTCTTCAGATGAAACATTACCTAATCACCTTCATTGAAATATTTATGTCTTTTCCTTTGATCATCTTTTCGTTTATATTCATAATTATTGTTCTGCAAAAAATCTATTACATTATCATGTAAATCCTTTAAGAAACTCACAAAATCCTCAAAATTATCACCACTCATTTCTTCCTTAATCAAGTTTCTCTTTTCTATAGTTACTTTAGGGTGTAATCCATATATGATCTCAAAAGGTGCCTTCTTAGTACTTCTATTGACATAGTGGTTGCATACAAACTCAGCTTGTTTCAAGACTCGGTCCCTATTTATAGGCTTACTTACAACTAAGCATCTCAATAAGTAACCCAAGCTTCTATTCAAAACTTAAATTTGTTCATTAATTTGAGGTTGAAATGTAGAACTAAAATTAAGCTTGGTATTTAACTTCTTCCAAGGTGTCTTCTAAAAGTATCTAGTGAACTTAGTGTCTCTATCTAAAATAATTGTCTTTGGTAATTCATGCAACCTTACTATCTCTTCAAAAATAATAGTTCTTCTATGTGTACTACGTTAGATTTTTTCTTGCAAGGTATGAAATGTGCCATTTTAGAAAAAATTTCCACTACCACAAAGATAGAATCAAAACATCTCAGAGTTTTAGGCAATCCAAGTACAAAATCCATGGTTATATCTTCCCAAGGTCTGCTAGGAATTGGAAAAGTTGAATACAATCCCAAATTCTAACTAGTTCCTTTAGCTACTTGAAAAACTCCATATCTCAAAAAAATTTGAACATCCTTATACATTTGTGACTAATAGCATCTTTTATCAATAAAATTCAATGTCTTATCAATTCTAAAATGTCCAACAAGTCCACCATTATGCTTTTCTTTAATAATGTTACTTCTCATAGATCCTCTAGGTATGCAAAGTTGAATTTATTTTCAAACAAAATGTCATCCTAAATGAAATAATTAATCAACTTATCTTGTTCATCTGTCAAATGATACAATATTTCCAAGGTTCGACAAAATCAAGGTTAGTTTTATACAAAGTTCTCAAATCATCAAAAACATCAGTAACTTTGTTTGACTATTGAATTCTATGTTTCAACACAGGTGAAAATTTTCAAATATTCTACCCACTTCATATGTCTCTAATTTAATTTATTCTAACATCTAATGTACTACAATTTCTTATGATCTGTATACAAGAAAAATTCCTTAGGCTTCAAATAATGTCTCCACTTCTTCAAAGATTGAACAATAGCATAGAACTCCTTATCATAAACTGAGTATCTCCTTCTAACATCATTCAATTTCTTACTAAAAATAAATAAATGCTTTCCTTCTTGACTCAAAATGGATCCAACTACATTCCCACTGGCATCACTGTCTACTTGAAAGCCTTAGTGAATGGAGGTTTCCACAATAGGTCAAGATAATCACACCACTATTCCTCTCACAAGGATACTATATCCATTTTAAGGACGATCTATTCCATTATGAATACATTTGAATTGTCAACCCAGGGACATAGGACTTGAAATGGGTTAGCACAGTATGTGCACTAAGTTCCTTTAAGAGTCTTAACACCTATGCTATAGGAAAGTAAAATGCATGAAAGGAATCTATACTACTGACATAGAATAGTAAACACACTTAGATTATCAACAGAGAATTGTGGAAACTATAGAAAAGGGAATTCTAAACTAATTAACAATACAAACATCCACAATAATCATTTTCCACAAGTGTTGCAGGAACTTTCACAGTAATTATGCTATAGGACTAATATAGTAAATCTATCTTAAACAGGAATTTGCAAATCTACTCTACCTAAATCTATTCCACCTCCTAAGTGGCCCCCCTTGGTTGGCTTCAACCAACTAAGAACACAACAAGTAGTCCAAAATTACTCTTTCATTAGAATTCTTTTTTTGTTACATGACTGAATAATTCGTAGAGAATAAAAAAACAACATTAGAATCCTTTCCAATTAACTTAACTTTTTTTTGTTTCTCCCATATATATAAAGTTTTGGATACAATTGATTAATTGTGTTTTGTCTTTGATGTTACACAAATGTCATATTAGTTGATAGTTAGTGCATGCCAAGCTCAGTTGGTCAGTGAAGACAATTTTCTTGTCTATTGAGCATTCTTGAGTCTGCTCTGTATAGAAGGTAGTATCTACCAAGCTCACTTGGGTGTTGAGGGAAGTTATGCAGAAAAGAGTGTTAACCAAGCTCACTTGATTAACAAATGGAAAAGTAAATAGAGCTAGTATTAACCAAGTTTACTTGATTAAAAAATAAATTTTGTAAGTTTGTAGTGTTAACCAAGCTCCTGTTGGTTAACACAGGAATTTGGTTTAGAATTAGTTTCTACTGAGTTGGGTCACCTACCAAAGGATTTTCTTATTTTGGCATGTAAAGCTTAATTATTTTACCTATTGATTATAGCTGACTATGCTAATGAATATTGGTTATTCTAATTCATATTTAAGTTGACTTGACAATCTGGAAGATATAAGTAAAAGGTCAATTTGTGATTTCAAAGTATGCAAGTTGAATGAATTGAAAATAGATAAGAAGAGAGGAAGAAAACTTGAAGGAAAAATAGGTATCCTTGTGGAGTAGAAAAGTGTTATTCGATCAAGAAGGATCAAGTATAAGACAGAACAAAGATCTATAATCAGCAGTTCAGTTGCATCACAATTAAGTCATTTTATTGTTACTCTCTAACCATTGTAGCAATGATCTAAAATCTCTTAATAGAGTTGGTTTAATAGCCATTTGTAAATCCTCTAACAAGGTGGAAATTCTATTGAATTATTTCAAGATCTCTTGCAAGGCCACTCCTAACAGGGTGATTAAATCTTTTTATAGGGTCACACCTAACAGTGTGTTTTGTAACCTTTAACAGGGTTGGCTCCTAACAAGGCTCACTTCAAAAGAGTGAAAAATAGTAACTAATTACATTTGGAAATTTTTTCCAAATTGGGTTTTCATGTTAAATCCTGGTGTCATATGTGTTCATGTTATTTCTTTCATGCTTGAAACTAAATTTATTGACAATTTCTTAAGATTTACTAAGCTAAACACTCTCTACATTTATTGTGTTACAACAATTTTTGTATGTTTACTGAGTATCAACAGTAATCAGTTTTATCAGTTTGAAATTTGTTTGACATCTAAGGGATCTAGGATTTATTTTAGTAGTAACTGATTCACCCCTCCCCTCTTAGTTACTCCTCTTATATTTCCAAAAATTGGTCTTAGAGCTTTTGGTGCTTGTAGAGAAGGTTTCAAGGATCTAAGCTAAAGATCAAGATGTCTTACAAAAGAGAGATTCCAAAGCTAAACAGAGACAACCGTGCAGCATGGCAAGGACTTATGAGGCTTCATCTAGCTACCATTAGTGATTTAGGCTTGTTGGTAAATAGATTTGTCACAGAAGAATTTTTCCAATGGAGTGTATGTGGCAAATTGTTCACAACAGTTGGATAGGCCCTTGATATTCGGCCTTCCTCTGCATTGGGAGGGGTAACTCCCTCATATGATATAATTTTGAAGCTTTTCAAATAGATATAAAATTAAAATGAAAGGGGAGAAAGCTCATGATGATGAATGCACCACACGACTTCAAAGCTTTCTCAAACTACTAACTTAAAATTGCTAATAACAATGATCATGATCTATGCTTGAAAAACTATTACTAGCACAACGTTGATCCACAGATTCATAAACATCTACACCATACCATGAGAATGCTCACTACAAAGAGAATCAACATTTGAAACAATTTAGATTCGAAAAGAGGGAACTCAAACTGCACATTCCATTATTTTCTTGCACCAAGAAAGCAATAGAGATTTTTCAATTCAGAGATAAAAAGTGTACATACTTTCCAAAATTTATCCCTAGATAAAAATTTCAGCATAGTGTTCCCTTATTTTTCCCACCAAAAAGTCCTTTCACAAAGCCAAAAGGTTTCCTTATATAGACATAGAGGTTAATAACTACCTCTCCGTGGTTAATAACCACCTCCAAAATATGAAATTTTGGAAGGTTAATTAACCTCTACAAAATTAACCTATGTGACCTGAAACTTTATACCTTAGACATGTCCATCAAATAGTAACTATCTATTCATCAAATCTCTAATTGCATTTAGAATTTCCAAGCATCTCGTTCTCCCAAGATTATGGTCCTTTGAAAAATAGAAAGGATCATATGATGATATGATCAAATCTTGCATACGTACCCTCCATGACATTGATCATATTGGATGATTATGTTTACCCATTGAGCATCAAATGTTCAAATTAGAATATCTGCAAGCCTTTGAGGGGTTTTTGAGAGTTTACATGCTCCTTCGTCCTCACTTAAATCAACATCTATCACATACTTCTTCCATAGCCAATGTTGTTTCCACACTTTCTCTGCTATTTCTTCAATTGGCACATTCTTTGTAGTGAGACTCTGTCCGGCTGATCTAGTTTCCAGTGGGAATATTTCACTAGGAATCGACCATTCAAGAGGCCTGCATGACCATGAAAATGCTGAAATAAATGTGCACACCATAACCACTATCACAATAGTTGTGCTACGAGAAAGATGTTCATCCTGTTTGAAACCTACTCTCAACAGAACTCCAATTATCACCTGGTTAATAAACATCTGCACCCCAGCCTCAATAAGAAGCATTCTGTGCCCCACTCTATCAACAGAGAATATTGAAATTATAGTTCCAACAAGATTTACTACACTAGTAATGATAGCAGAGTAGAGCGAAGCATCACTCTGAATCCCAATGACTGAAAGAGTAGAGGTGCATAAAACATAATAGCGTTGATACTAGTGAATCATTGAAAGATTTGAAGGCAGATTGCTATGACAACTTGAGGCATGTTTCTACGCTTCCATAGGTCTCTGAATGGATGCTTAAATTGTTGTGCCATTCAAATGGCCTCCACCAACTCACTGAACTCTGGATCTACATTATTTGTTCCTCTTATCTTTCTCAGTACATCTCTTCCCTCTTGCAGGTATCCTCTTTCAACAAGGTTGTTGGGTGTTTCCACTATAAACAAGGAGCCCACTTAGACTTTGTGGAGAGAAATCTAATGGCAATGGACTTGAACGATTAGCTTTGTCAACAAAATTATGCAGGATGTGCACGAAAATGGCAGAGGAAGACAAGTATTTTTCTCCAGTTTTCATCCGACTGCGGCATTATTAACCAATGTCACATATATCACCCTCAATACCATATCTGAACCGGATAAGTGCTCTGTCAACAAGGGTCTATGCTTCTTGCACTATTTTGTTCCTCCACAAGGATGACACTTTGAAGCCAGTTGCTCAAATGGGGAATAGAGTGCACTCGGATTACACGCATATCACAACCCATGTCTGTTTTTACAAAGTTGATAAGTTGGTAAGTTGGTATGTGTAGGGGTTGCTACTAAGCCATGTCAACTTTTCAAATTCTTAACATGACGCTGAGAGCTATCATCTAACGGCATGATCATACCAATGATACTCACGTACACACTGCAGCTATATATATCTTACCAAACTCCCACCTGCACTTTATGAGGAGAATGATCTGCACTAATCGGCTTTATTCCAGTTTACTTATGTACATGCCCATGCTATGATCATGGTGATATTATATAATTTTGGCAAGTTTCCATATATATATTTTTGTTTATCCACAGGTTGAATATATGCGTGCCTTTGGATCAATCTACCTACCATAGCCTCCCATGGTTTACTAAACTTTTAAACATTTTGCACTTGGGAAGGAAAGTCGCAGTTTGAAGATGATCCCAACAAGGTAGAATTGTGAGTTGACAATGTATTGAATGAGGTGATGCACCTTTGTTGCTTTTGCAAAAATATTCTTACCCTTGACTTTATGGAAAGAAATCTGCAGTTTTGTGACACGATACAGATGCTATTATCGAGGTAAGAAACCTCCTGGCACCTTGTTTTCCTCCATTTTCCAATAGTGATGTCTTTGAATGATTGGCTTTATCTCTAGGGAAATGCAAGTAGTTATCTCCAGTTATCATGCCGATGCGGCATTATTAATCTTCAATACCATGTTGTATGGCTAGGCTAGTATCTAGCATTGAAGAGTAGAAAAACTTAAGCCAAACTTTTAAGAAGTTTCCACAATGCTCACACAAATTAGAATATCTCTTACTGCTCATGATCAATTTTCAAGAACTCCATTCAATCATTTCCATTGTCATTTCCAATTGCTCTAATGTACATATCTCACTTCTTATGAGAGAGTTTTTTTTTTTTTTTTTTTTTTAAAACCAAGTTAATAACTGCCTTATACAGGTTAAGAAAAACATGTTTTTGATCGTCATCATTAACCTCTTGAGAGTTTAATGGTTAGGAAAAACGTGTTTTTAGGGGTTATCATTAACCTCTAGGAGAGGTTAAGAAAAACGTATTTTTAGTGGTTAACATTAACCTTTTACTTGGAGGTTAAGAAAAACATGTTTTTGGTGGTTAACATTAACCTTTTATTTGGAGGTTAAGAAAAACATGTTTTTGGTGGTTAACATTAACCTTTTATTTGGAGGTTAATAAAAACACATTTTTGATGGTTAACATTAACCTTTTAAGAAGTTAAAGGTTAATAAATACGTGTTTTTGACGGCAATCATTAACCTTTTATATCTTGAGGCTCAGAAGCTGGATTTCAATGATCTCAAGTGCTGTGCGGAGTTGGGAACAAGCCGGGGACATGGAAGTTTGGAGACTCACAAAAATTCAGCGATAAAGTGGCCAATTAAAAGCTTAAAATTGGACAATTTAATAAAAATTAACCAAGGCTTATAAAATTGAAAGAATTTTATAATTGAGCAACAAGGCTACAAATATCTTGATGAAGAATATAAAACTCCCATTGGAACATTATCAGTTAAAGACATCGTTGAGAAAAAGAACCATAATATCATGATGATTGATATTGCATCTACTCTTAGTTATGCTAAATTTGATGAGGTCAAATACTGTAAAACTAATTTTGATATGTGGAACAAACTAAAAGAAGTCTATGGAGGAGATGACAATGTAAGAAGAGCCAAATTAGAAAGCCTTAGAGGACAATTTGATCAAATGAGAATGAGAGAAGATGAAAATATTGCAAAATATGTGGAAAGAATTAAGGCTAGTGTCAGTGCAATCAAAGCATCTGGAGGAGAAATCAAAGAAGAAACTATTGTAAGAAAAATACTCAGAACTCTGCTTCCCATCTATGCAATTAGAGTGTCTGGTATTCAAAAAAAAAAGATGTGATCCAAATAACAATATAGGCTTGGATGCCCTAGTAGAAGATTGACAACTTTTGAACTAGACAACTTTGACAACTATGTTCCTACTTCCAAGAATATTGAGTCTACATTTAAAGCTAAACTCTCACTCAAAGAAAAGGGAAAGGAAATAAAAGATAATCAATTAGGAAGTGAGGAATAAATTGAAGAAAATTCTAATAGTGATCTTGAAATTGTTGAAGCCCTACTTGCATAGAAATATTCCAGGAGTAGAGGAAAGTATAAAATTAAGGTGTCCAAACAAAGAAAGCAAGGAAGAAAAGAAAAGCCACAAATAGAAATGCAAGAAGGAATTCAAAGGTAAGAAAACTTGTTTTATGGCTAAAGTATCTGATAATAGTGAAGATGAAAAAGTGTATATTTTTGTAGAAGATAAATTTGATGATGAATGAGATAAGATGGCACTTGTCTCTCATGTTAGCATAAATGATACATGGATCATAGACAGTGGATGTTCTCACCATATGACTGGAGATAAAAACTAAGTTTGAACATTTTGAACACTACAATGCAGGTAGTGTAAAGTTTGGAAACATCAAATGGATACCCACCCTATCCCTTTTCCTTAGCCCTCGCCTCTGTATATTCACTTCTTGTCCTACTGAACCTTGTTGCATAAAAGGAAAAGGTCATATATCATTAACCAATGAACTTGCATGTGACAATGTCTATTGGGTTGAAGGACTAAAACATAATTTATTGAGTGTGGCACAATTGAACAACATTGAATTCAAGGTAGAATTCATGAATGGCAAGGAAAGACTATTGGATAACAAAGAAAATTTGATTGGATCCAGAAAGCAAACAAAAGGTAACCAATTTTATCTTGATCTTGGTGATTGCTTATGTTTTATTGCTCAAGTAGAAGAAAGCTAGTTGTGGCAAAGAAGAATATGTCATGTAAACTTTGATAATATGGTCAAGATAAGAAAAATTAGAAGAGTAAGATGTATCCCTAGTTTAAAGAAACCTGATGTTGGATTATGCAAAAATTGCCAAATTGGTAAAATGGGAAAGACTAGTTTTAAGAGCAGAAATTATCAGTCAGAAGATGTTTTGAAAATTGTGCATAGTGGACCCACTCAAATAAAAAGTTATAGTGGAGAATTTTTTTTCATTCTTTTTGTTGATGACTACTCTAAAATGATGATTGTTGTGTATCTAAAAGAAAAATTAGAATCTTTTGAGAAATTCAAATGGTATCTGGCAAGAGTAGAAAAAGAAATTGGAAAATTATTAAAATTCTTAAGATCACATAGAGATGGTGAATTCATCTCAAATGAATTCAACAATTTATACATTGAAAGAGGAATCAAAAGACAAGTATTAGCTCCTAGTACTCTTGAGCAGAATGGAATAGCTGAAAGAAGAAACAAATCCATCATGGATTATGCAAGGACACTAATGATTGAGAAGAATGTTGCTAACAAATACTAGAAAAAAGCTATCAGCATTGTAGTTCATACTTTGAATTGAGTTCAGTTGAAGGATACAAACAAAACTCCCTATGAACTATGGTATGGCTACAAACCCAATGTAATATACTTGAAAGTATTTGGTAGCAAATGTTATATCTTAAAAGAATCTAGAAAAGGCAAATTTGATGTAAAAGGTGATGAAGGTATATTTCTAGGATATTCCTGTAGAAGTAAAGCATACAAATGTTTAAATTTGTCCTCTCACAAAATCATAGAAAGTGTATATGTGAGAATTGATGAATTTGTAGAAAAGAATGAAGAAGAAAGCAAAAATGAGCCAGACGATTATAGAAGATTTGTTTACTATGAACTTGGTACATTGCCAAACATATTTGACAAAAATCTCCCAAGCTCTCCAAGTCTCCAACTGTTATTGAGTTGTAGGAAGTGCAAATTGAGTCATAGGGACCCAAGTCACATTCAGAG
Source organism: Cupressus sempervirens (assembly GCA_028749045.1). Lineage (NCBI taxonomy): Eukaryota > Viridiplantae > Streptophyta > Pinopsida > Cupressales > Cupressaceae > Cupressus > Cupressus sempervirens. The sequence goes on along the minus strand of CM053785.1, from coordinate 588,344,286 downwards.
GCTACCAAGTTAGTGCATACCAAGTTTTAAGGACCCGAGCCATAGATAGAAGGACCCAAGCCTAAAGTTGAGATTCAAAATGAAGACTATGCAATTCATTCAAAAGTCAAACAACCTATATTGGCTAAATATGTCAGAAGGCATCATGCACCTAATTAGAAGAATGAAAAGAAGAAAACTAAAAGGTACATTCTTACTTGTTGAATTTGAACCTAGAAGTGTTAAGGATGCATTGGAAAATGAAAGTTGGATTGAGGCTATGAATAAAGAAATAAAATGGATAGAAAAGAATAAAAATTGGATTCTCGTTCCTAGGCCCAAAGATAAAAATGTGATTAGTACAAAATGGGTATTCAGAAATAAGTTGAATGAAGATAGAAAAGTGTGAAGAAAAAAAGAAAGGTTGGTATGTAAAGGCTATTCTCATGAAGAAGGTATTGATTATGGTGAAACTTTTGCCTATATTGAAAGATTAGAAGGTGTTAGGACTTTACTGGCATATGCATCTCATAGAGGATTCAAAGTATATTAGATGGATGTTAAATCTGCATTCTTGAATAAAATTCTTGATGAGGAAGTCTACATTGAATAGCCAAAAGGTTTCATTGATCCTAAAAAAAGGGACATGGTTTTCAAATTACACAAAGCCCTATATGGTCTAAAACAAGCTCCTAGAGCTTGGTATGAAAGATTACATAACTATTTGATATAGATTGGTTTTCAAAGAACAAATGATAACAATAGTTTGTCTATCAAGTAAGGACCAAATAAGAAGATTGTGTTGGTAGAAATATTTGTGGATGATTCTCTATTTATAGGAAATGATGACTTATGCAAAGCATTTTCAAAAAAAATGAATAAAGAATTTTAGATGTCCATGTTTGGTGAAATAAAATTCTTTTTTGGATTGTAGATACAATAGAACAAAAATGGTATCTATATCACTCAATCTAAGTATATAAAAGAGATACTCAAAAAATTTGAAATGGAAGATTCAAAACTAGTTGGAACCCCCATGTGTACTGGATTTAATCTTACCAAAGATGATGACTCCAAAGAAGTAGATTAGACCTTATACATATCGATGATTGGGAAATTATAGTATGTAGTACATACGAGGTCTGATATTGACTTAACAGTTGGGATAGTGGCAAGATTCTTAGCAAAACCCAAACAAAACCACATGATGGCAATAAAAAGAATCTTGAGATATCTAAAAGGTACTAAAGACTATGGCTTATGGTACAAACTTGGAGACAATCTTGACTTAAAAGTATTTACTAATGTCGATTGGACAGGAAATCTTGATGATAGAAAAAACACTAGTGGTGGAGCATTCTTTCTTAGTAAAAGGTTGGTATCTTGGACAAACAAGAAGCAAAACTGAACATCTCAATCCATAGTAGAAGTAGAATATGTTGCAGCAATAGTGAATTGCTCTAACATTGTTTGGTTCAAACAATTGTTGGAAGGAATGCAGGTTGAAATCAAAGAGCCAATAGTCATGTATTGTGATAACACCAGTGCAATCAACATATCAAAGAATCCAGTGATGCATTCCAAAACAAAGCACATTGCTATAAAATATCACTTTGTAAGAGAATTAGTACAGGACAAAGAAATTACATTGGAATATGTGCATACAAAAGAATAAATTGCAGGTACCTAAGGATACTTTTTTGTATCTAAGAGGTAAGTTGGGGGTCATTCCCCTATCTAAAGCTCACTAAATAAAGTTTAGTGATGCATCAACAGGAACTAAGTTGAAGATCAATTAGTTGATACAATATTGATAATGACATATTGCAGATGAATATGTACTCAAGGTACATTGGCACTAATCAAAATTGTCTTTGGTAAGTGTTGTCAAAGAGGGAGAAGTTTATTGTCATATCTTTCTAAAATTTTATAATTCTAAGAAGAAGAAGTTAAGTAGTTCCAATTAATATAGGGAGAATATTATAGGAGAAGTTTTCTATGTAAAATCAAAGAGGGAGAAACTTTCTGACTGAGGGAGTCTTGTTCTCAAAATTTCATTGTACTATGACATGTTGTGTTGTCATAAATGCCAAAGAGGGAGATTTTTGGATACAACTGATTAATTATGTGTTGCCTTTGATGTTACAAAAATGTCATATCAGTTGGCAGTCAGTGTATGCCAAGCTCACTTGGTTAGTGAAGACAGTTTTTTTGTCTATCGAGCATTCCTGAGTCTACTCTATACAAAAGGCAGTATCTATCGAACTCACTCGAGCATAGAAGGAAGTTATGCAGAAAAGAGTGTTAATGAGCTCACTCAGTTAACAAAGGGAAAAGTGAAAAGAGCTAGTATTAACTTAGTTCACTCAGTTACCAAATGCATTTTGTAAGTTTATAGTGTTAACTAGACTCCTATTGATTAACAAAGAAAATCACTTCAGAAATAGTTTCTACCGAGCTAGGTCGGCTACTAAAAGATTTTCTTATTTTGGCATGTAAAGCTTAATTATTTTACCTATTGATTCTAGCTAACTATGGTAATGAATATTGGTTATTCTAATTCATATTTGACCTGACTTGACAATCTGGAAGGTATAAGTAAAAGGTTAATTTGTGATTTCAAAATATGCAATTTGAATGAATTGAAAAGAGATAAGAAGAGAGGAAGCAAACTTGAAGGACAAGCAGGTATCCTTGTGGAGCAAAAAAGTGTTATTCGATTAGGAAGGATCAATTATAAGCCAAAACATAGATTTTTAATCAACAATTCAATTGCATCACAATCAAGTCATTTCATTGTTACTCTCTAACTATTGTAGCAGTGATCTAAAATATCTTAATAGAGTTGGTTTAACAGCCATTTGTAAATCCTCTAACAAGGTGGAAATTCCATTGAATT